>VYZV01009315.1:88700-178722 GCA_013401275.1 Pandion haliaetus | reverse complement strand
AAAAAAAAAAGCTTCAATATTAAGACAGTTCAAACACTAACTTGGGCAGGCAAAATGACTGACTTGTGTTAGTAGACACATACAGTTCCACCAAACTCAGTATTTGCACCCACTTCCACCTCAGCTGAGCACTGTTCTAAGAATCTGAAGATTTTTGCAGTGCAAGTAAAAAAGAGAAGCCACCTGATATCCCACCTCCTTAACCTGCTTGCTTTCATGCTGCTGTACTAGTAGATAATTCTCTTTCTTTTAAAAGAAGAAGAAAAAAATTACTAAATGGAAAACAAAGATGACACTGTGTAGAAGTTTGAAAATATCCTAAAGAAATTCTGAACTCTGCAAGAGAACTCTATTAAACACTGCAGGGTGGTTTGAAAGGTCAACAAAGAAGTTTGTATCATTCTCTCTCTCATAGAATTCAGAGCGATTTTCATAACCCCTATTTAATTACCCTACATCCCCACTGGTTTCTTCCTCATTACATTCAATAGATATTTTTCAGATGGGATACCAGCATTTCATTGCCCTTTCATAAAATGGCAAATTGATTGCAAATTACATGTTTCCCCCATTATGGATATTTGATTTACTAGCACTCACAGTACAACACACCATCACTGAAGAAACTGTTGAATTTGGTCTGGAGGATACTAAATGAGGCACAAAATATTGAAGTTCTGAGAACAAAAAATTTTTACACCTCTGTGTATGCCAAAGCATACTGACCTGACAGCCACAGGGCAAATTTCTTCCTCTCCTGTACAGATGGGACGTACCAGATGCCTTGCTTCCTATCACATGAAACAACTACTGCAGGAGCAGCAGCAGCCAAAGCTTCCTGATGCTGTTTGGCTGGAAGCCTTTGATCTACACACAAAAAGACCACTCCTAAAATCCAAAGACCGTCACACTAACCCCAGGTCCTCAGAAGATAGCTTCTCTGCTCTGAAGCCAACTGGAGTGCCAGTCAACACTAACTGGAGGGTTGGTGCAGACACACCCACTGTGAAGCAAATGAAGGCGAGCATTTATATCAAATAGTAAAAGACATTATTTCACCCACTGCTTGGTCAAAGCAAGGATTTGACAATGAATTGGCTCTAGGAGGTAGGAAGAAATATGAAACATTTGTTGCATCAGATGCATGTTACACACCTCGGTGCATGTGCATTTGTCAGATTTATGTTTCTTCTTTTAGTGGAAACCTTTAAATTTTGTTTATAGACCGCTGTTCATCTGTGACCTCACCAGAGACTGAATTTGGGGAAATCTCAACCACCACTAGCAATCTCTTTCCAGAGAGAATATCATTGGTGACTTTCTGTGTTTGTAAGGGATTTCTCCCAGCTTGTGCATTGATCACTTGCACAGGCTCATTTCAGTTCCTCAGTAACGACCAGCCAGGTGCACTCTGTGCCAAGTAAGAAAAAGCAGAGAGAAGAGATTGTCTTTAGTGTAACCTGCTTCATTTACCATCACTCAAGCTTGCCAGGCTTTTTTTCCATGCTGCCCTTGTCTCCTCTTCCACCTTTGAGTCTATTAACACCTCTAAGAGGAAGAAAAATGTCCAACTGTTCTCCCTTAAATTGGAACATGCTTGATGAATACACTGTACATGCAATATTAGACCATTTCCATGATCCTCTCAGAAACAAAACGTGTCAAATTCTGCTTATTTTAAAAATTGTCCTCTCCTAATTTCATTAGTTATATGTTAGCTCCCAAAGGACTTAATGAAGACCAGGGTGTTAGGGTTCCAGACACTGGCAAAGAGCAATGGGGTGCAGCAGCACTTAGTCTTAAAAAGTGTACAAGCTCTAGCCTTGTTTATACTCTAGCATAAAATTTTACAATTACAGCTAAACAAAAATGCAGAGTGTGTTAGCAAAAAGGTACTCCAGCTGCAGCCGGTTTCCTGCACAGGATAAACTACCCTAGCTAGAGGTGACACTTACCTCTACAATGATTTCCATTTTAGAGCCTTTCAAACTATCAGAAAGCAGGGATGCTACTCTCTGCTCTGCATTGCTACCCAGTAAGTGGCTGGGAGCATATGATGAGTGTGGAGCAAGTCCAAGGCAGGCAGAGGGAACTGGGATGGCCAGGGAGGTGGGGAGTGACCAGCGCCATGGAGCTAACCTGCAAAAGCCAGAGAGAGCAGAGCCCAGATCTCCTGAGCCTCAGCTCAGGGGCATAGTTGGGAAACGCTTGCTCTCAGGACCAGATGGAGGGCCCATGTTGCAGCAATAGGATTGCAAAGGGACAGGATTGGAAAAACAAGAAGGAAGAAATCTCATCTCTCAATACACGTGGCCCGAGCATGCATAGCACCCTGCCTGTGGGGGCACAGTTGCTGCATGGCTCTGGGCCCTTCACTGCTGGTATGTGTGGGTGAGGCGCTTTGCACCCAGCTGTGCTTGTGAGGAAGCCTGTGCACTGGGGCAGCCTAGCACAAGAACCGCGCAAACCAGCACCATTCATGTCCCTGCCACACACAACTGTTCTGCCCAAGCTGCATACTTCTGCTCCATTTCCTAAGTTTTAGCTTATGTCTGGCAGATAAAACAGCATCCATCAATCAAGCTCAGCAAGGCTGTTATCTGCAAGAGCAATAAGTCTCTCTCCATACTGTCTGCTCCAGCTGCCGCCTCAGCCAAACCAACTAAGCCAAACCATCCTGGAGCTCCCAGGACAGGCCCATATGCCCAGCATCTGGAGAAAGCATGCAGAGAGCACAGCCTGTGCCTTGCCAGGGCCACGGTAACTGTTGGAGGTTTTCTTCTCCAGCACAGCCTGATCTGGATCCTCATGCAACCCATCAAAATGGGCAGATGACAGCCACCTCCGGGCCCCTGCAGGAGTTCCCAGAAACCCCAGGACAATGTGACAAATGCCGCCTGGAGGAGCATCTCTTCTCACCATTTCCATAGAAAGGATCCCCAAGCGATACATATCCTGAGATGACAGATAACATTGATTGTTGGAAACTCTCCTGAATGTTACAGTACTGGGATCTTAATAATATTATCCATAGTGTCTTGTATAATATACTTAACTGCATCCAAGAAAAAAAGGAATACTTAGTGGATCTTGCCACTAAAATGTGTCAGAAAAATCATTAAGAGCAGTAAATTATGACAATGAGAGATAATTTTACAAAGGAAGGCCTGAAAATGTCTGCAATTTCATGTTATATTTGAAAAAGCAGCAGAAAATGGAAAATAAAATGCTCATAAACTTAAGCCACAGAAATGAAAGGCTACTTGGAGATTAAATAATAATAGTATACAGGGGAAAAGCTATGCGTGCACACAGCATTTTGAGGAGTCACACCTCCTATGAACAGGGCTAGCAAGAGGCTTAGGCAAAGGAAGCAACTGCCTATGGCACTTTTCAAGCCTGCAAAATGACTAGTAGTGTTATTCTTTGCCAGTGCCAGCACCCCAGAGCCAGGGAGGCTGATGATGGGCTGGGGGTGGAGGGACGGCAGCCACTGCGACTGCCCCACGGCTCCCTGCCAACCCACAGCAGCGAGACCAGGGAGACCCCTAGTAGGCTCCATCCCTACCCCAGCTGTGCCCACCACCTTCCCCTGCCTCATTCCAGGAGCTCCCTGGCCCAGCCCCCTGTGACAGCTCCCATCCCTAACCCTTTACGTGGAAACATTCAATATTGCCCACGCAGCTGAGGAGTTCAAGCAATTAACCATCGCTATTTCAGAAATAACATCTGTGGTGTCACAAAGCCAAAATAAACCATACCTTCCAAACTGATTTACTGTCTCTCATTTTTTCTGGAGGAAAAAGGCAAAGCTGTGCCAATACTGCATTACTCAGCACTAAAACTGCTAGTCTGGTCACCACGAGACTCGTGCTCTTCCCATGGATTCGCTCTTTGACTTGAGCAGACTGTTTAATCTCTACGTTTTAACAAATACACCTTTAAAACAGAAAGTGGACTATTCACACCAGGGACTTTGTGTTCTGGAGATGAAGGCATGGATTAAGTCAGTAACTATATAAAACTAATTTTTCACTTCAAAATGGAGGGGGCACCAACGTAGACAGCCTTACACAAATGACTATGAATAAATACACACACTTAAAACTCACTGTAAGAGGCAGTTCACACTTGAGTTGGAGCAAAAATGACAGTAAGAAGATCAGCATGAAATGGATTAGGAGAAGTTTGAAGGAGAGGTTTGAAAAAGAAGTGTGATTGGCATGCAGAAGGTGGGCAGATTTTCCAGACACAGAAAGCAGCATGAGAAAGACTTCCAGCGCCAAAGGAAACAAGATAAATGGCCTATAAAGCAAAGAAAAGTAAAAATGGAAGCTATGTTTCCAGCAAGATAGATGTCACTGTTGCTCCCACAAAATATGTGCAAGTATTTTGCAACATCTGTTCTCAAAATGTCACATTTCAGCAAGAATGGGCATTGCCCACATGTATAAGAACCTAACGTGCACGTATTTGTATTTTGCATGGGCTCATCATGTTGGTGCAACTAGAAGCTGATGTTTGAAAATTTGGCCCCAAATAGCTTCACTGGAAGCAGAATGCAGACAGATTTTCATGAATCTCAATATGTTTTATTTTTATGGCACTATCTTTGCTGAATCTAGCAGAAATACCATTACCATGATAAGCTCTGTTGTGTCATGTGCCTAACCAACCCACATAAAAAGAAGGGAACCTTAATTTTACATTGGAATTAACTTATATATTAGCAGGCTGTAAGTCCCACAGTACCTATAGAGTTGAGTATCAGTATTATAACCAAAAGTGGTAGAAGGACTGCCACTTCTTGAAGTTGCCATCACATTAAATGGGAGCGCTGGCTGGTCAGAAGGCTGGGACAAGAAACCAGATGGAGAAAAGAAAAGGAGCGGGTAAACAATGTGTTTGCACAAAGAGCTTGTGGATCATAGCTATAGAGAAGCCTGAACAGTATCAGAAAAATACAGACTAAACTGGGGCTTTGTCAGGCAGAGCAAGAGGTCCCTGATTTCATTAATACCTACCATGCGCTCTCCATAGGATTTCTGCCTCAGCTGGCTTGGAGGCACTGAGTATGGATAGAGTATGGAGGAGCAAAGGCGACTGCTCCTTGTATTGCTCCTGTCTCACCTGTTGCAAAAAGGCGGGGACTGAGATTGGAGACTGCAGTAGAAGAAAGGAGAGCAGGCAAACACTGACCTGGGGAGCTACATCTGCCTGCTGTAGGACTAGATGGGTCTCTTAGACCAAGCAGCTTTTAGGTCTTCACCAATGCAGAGCTCAGAGTACCTCCTCTGAACTTGGCAGAACCATTTGCTGAGCAATGGCAGCCAAAATGGAAGTCAGTGGGCTGTATAAAATGCAGACATAAAAGTAAGGTGATAAACAGAATGTAGTCTGGGATTAAAAAAAAAAAAAAAAAAAAAAGATTAGGTGTGTAAACCTTACATTCGCTTTGACCTTGATCCTGCACTCTTTGCTGCTGCTGCTCACACCTACAATGTGAAAGCAATGCTCTTCCATCTCATGGTTCTACTATGAAAATAAACCCATTAATATTTTTAAAGCATTCAGGATACTGTCATGCTGAATGACAGCAAAAACCCTCTGAGGAAATTAATAACTCTGTCTTCAGTGCACTATCTGAATAGGATGTTGGAATTAAGGGATCAGCTCCTCCCTCCCCTGTTAGAAAACGATGAAGAAAAACTACTGAATAGCTGCTAGTGAATGAGGACTGTCAATCCCATGGACTGGATGAGGCACCTTTCTGTGAAGCTCATTTGTAATTGTGTCCTTAAAGCCACCATAATGCATCTCTGCAAGGCAGCCATGTTAAAGTCGCACTGGCAGCTCAGCTCTGGCTGCAGATTCAGTGAGGGCTGGCAGGGAGGGGTGCGAAGGTCCACGGGCACAGCACTGGATGACCACCTATGAAAAAACACTCCTGTCTCCAATGCAGCAGGATTTCATTCTCTAGGTTGACTTCCACTGAAAAGTGTATCATCCTTACACATTCACAGCCTAAACAAGGCAAATCACCCATCACACAAAACACGAGCAACTCTAGAAGGGACAAGATAAGGCAATGGAGATGGAAGGGGCCGAGTGGCAACAGGCAACTCACCTGGCCAGAGGGGAACCCCTGGGAAGCAAAGCTGAGAGGAACAACCCCGAGGCACAGGTGGGGAAGCTCAGCAGGGCACGGGGAAGGGGAGCTGAAGTGAAGATGAGGACAGGCTATGTAGACCAGCAGTGGGAGAAAGAGATGGCAGAAGGCATAGCTGACAGCAGCCATAGGAAACTGCACCCCATGGGAAACAAAATATGCAATTAAATCATGCCTGAAAAAAACCTTCTCTTAAAAGCCTGAAAGCTATGACAGGGAGGGAGAGTGAGAGCCCTCATGTACAGCTTCCTAAAATTACTCCCAGTAATGTCTCAGCCATGAAACTCTATCGGCTAACGTTAAAACCCTGTACAGGAAGGCTACGAGCAGAGCTTGCCCAGGCAGATAGTGAAATCCAGGTGGGAAGTCGCTAGCAATCTGGCAGAGGATGTCATGAAGCCGAATCCTTCCCTGACATTCCTGGGATCCTTGAGCTCCTCTCCAAGGCAATACAGCTTTCCCCACCCTCGTCCTGCAGGCAACAGTGCAGGGGGCCCTACCTTGCACTTGGGGTGGGACGCCCTGCCCATGCTCTCCACGAAAGAAGTCAAACATCAGAAATTAGCACCCGTTGTAAATAAACCACCACGAGCTGAACCAAAAGAAGCCATGACCCCAAGCCTAAAAGCAGAAAGCCATTGTTGTTTCAAGGACTGGGTTTGTCCCCTATTGTGAGCATGGTAAATTTTTATATACAGATCTCCCTTTCAAAAATGCCAGCCCTTTCCTAGGCCTGCACTTTGAGGTGATTGTTGCTATTTGTGAATGACTTGGGAATTAATTAATGTAAAGCCAACTGGCTTATAAATGGTTGGCATTGTGAACAGCCCCAGAATCATGGGGAGAGCAGTTTATGTGGTCAGAGCCACATTCAGTGCTGTATGTCAAGGGAGAAGATTTATTATCACAGTAGGTCCATTTTCCAAAAGTTTGCAAGGACTGTTTCATAATGAAGGGGCACTGTTCACAGCACAGTCAGCACCTATTTTTTTCTGGGATGTATTATAAATCCCAACTAGAAAAAGAAAGTGGGGGAGGGTTATTTAGCACTGAGGGAAAGAGATCTTAGCATAGGAACAGCATAAATAACATATTTACTGTGGAAAGAAAGAAGAGAGGAAAGAGAAACAAGACTTTTTAAAAAAATAAAAAAGAATACTAAGTAATAAACTTATTTCTGTCCTGATGACAGGAGTTGAACTCCCACATTACAGCTAATTAAATTAAATGAGCCTACCAAGTTGGATTATAACCTATAAATATTTTTGGTTGCTTGCCTCCCTCAGAAACCATCTTTGATTTTAAAATATCACAGAATAAAAACAAATAGCTCATAATATGGTTTAGGTACTTAATAATTAGAAGAGGGAGGAAGGAAAGGCATGTGTACTTTCATATAAAAATAGTCAGCTGGGTATTTTTAACAGAAAAACAACCCTGAATAGACTGAGGTAAAATGGACACTGGCAATGGCCACTGAAAAATGCCCCACTGATCTCCAGGAGAAGGAGCAAAGTTGTGCCTCAGGCCATATCCTTGTTGGTGGGCGAGGGTCTGGGAAGGGGCCAGGGTGGCTGTGGCTGGGCACAGGGCCAGACGGTGCTTGGTCTGGTGGCAGGGGACATCAGCAGGGTGAGCTGCACTCTGTAAGAAACCGTTTGGTCCCATCTGTACACGTGACAGTGCTAATTAAAGGCCCAGTGAGCGCTGATGAAACGGCCATGGTAGCAGGACATTGCTTCTGTGCCTACCTCTGCCACTAACGGCTACATGGCCTTGGGTATACTCCCCAGCCTCTGTGCCCAGGCAGCATCCCTCCACCATCCTCTCCAGCTCACTCCCTAATTTCTCTTGCGGTCCGCTGCCTGCAGTAATTTGGCTATGTGTCCTCGGGGGCAGGGACAGCGCAAGGAACCTCTGTAGCTGTGATCAGCCTTAACATCTCTGTTCTTCCCCGATGAGGCTAGGGGGGACGAGGATGGAGTTGCTGGGCTTGGCTGAAGCTGACAGACAAAGAGCTCTCCTACATGCAAAAAACCCACTGAAGCAAACACAGCTAGTACCCACATTACCCCATTTCCCAGTCAGCACTATCCCCTCTCCCACCACAGTCTTGCATCCTCTCTGCAACAGGGATGCTCTAAGGCTGCCAGACGTTTGTCATGGGGTTTTACCCCAAGATTACAGTCTTGCAGTGATACATGGATCAAACAGCTCTTGATAATTGTGTACATGCAAAGGTATAAGTACCCTATGATTTGCCTGACAAATATTACACCAAGAATAATAACTATACTTAATTCTCCCAGCTAAACTGCACGTGTTATGATGTTGCCCAGAAAGCTTCACTATTGTTGTGCTTTCTTGAAAAGAGAAGAAGAAAACTATGATGATAGCAATAAAAATTACGATGCTGCTTGTTCTTTTGCCTTTTACAGTGAAATTCCTAAAGTCATTTAATAATCACCCTGTATTTCTGCATAGGAGGGAAGAAAATGAAAGGTAAAGTGAAAGAAGCCAAAGAAGTCCCATGAGGAAAACTTGAAAATTCATGCTTTTACCAAACCACAAGTGAGGAACCAGATAGCGTAACGTATATAAATGAGAGCAGCAGCTCTATTTCATGCTAGTTAGACCATCAGATGTAGAGACCATCATTGCCAAGAACTCCCATGTAGTTAGTTTTAAAAAGGAATCTCATATACGATGAAGTAATTTTCTGAAAAGATGTTTTTTGAATCACTTGTCTAGTGGGTTTCCAAAGAAGCCATCCTGTTCTCAAAGCAGTCTAAGAGTCATGTTAAGATCCTGACACCATTCACAAGAGCAAGGAAATTCAGAAATTAAAGATACTGCTTTTTCCCTGGGTCACACCATGTCCTCAGACTTGGTTACATTCAAATAGTATCTCTTTCTTTAAAGGAGAACTCTGACAAAAGCTTTCCACCCCTCTCTGATAATGATAAGAAAATAGAGGGGAAAAGGAATAAACACTGTAGAACTGAACAGCATGAAGGGCTTATCTCCGTCTTCAGACACTTTGAATTTTGTGGGATTTCCCTCACATTTATAAGGGGATTAAATGCAGCACTTAAAGAAACAAAACAAGAAAGTCCTTGCCATACTGTATTTGTTTTCTTCGAGCTTTATGACCAACAAGAAAACCACACATACCATATCAATTATTTTTACCAACAAAAACACAACTCCCCTGTGTTGAAAGCCTGAGCCACAAAGAGGTTTTCGTGGCTCCTTGAGCCCTCTCCTCTATCACCCCTATAGCCAGTCACCCAGCCGCTCTCCCACCTGCAGCCAGTAGTGGGGTTTCTCCTCCCCACCCCTTGTGCCCCATTACTGCCTGCGGTGGCAGGACCAGGGTCTGGGACATGTGGAGCTGCACAAACCAGCTCCTGTCAGGAACCAAAATCCCTGTCACAACAGTGTCTGAGTGCTTCTCTGTCTCTCCTGGAGACCTGCATCAGCATTTTACAGGACAGGTGCAAGGACGCAGCTTGCAA
This sequence comes from Pandion haliaetus, assembly GCA_013401275.1. Taxonomy (NCBI): domain Eukaryota; kingdom Metazoa; phylum Chordata; class Aves; order Accipitriformes; family Pandionidae; genus Pandion; species Pandion haliaetus. The sequence continues at coordinate 169,035 of VYZV01009315.1, read as the reverse complement.
CTGGTCATACAGAAGCTATGGTGTCATGGGGAATTTAAACCAGGCCCTTGAATCCCAAGTGGCATCCAAGTCCCTGGGTGACCCTTACCCATCAGTGCAGAAGAGGAGGAAAGGGGAGTGCAGTGACAGCCTTCAAAAACCATCAGCTCCTCTGCTGCAGAGTCACGGCATGCTAGAGAATAGCAGAAATTTTAACTTCAGTCTGCTGCTAAGGAGAAAGTCTAACCAATTGCTCTTTTATTTAAAAAAGAAAGAAAAAAAAAAAGCAAGAAAGAGAGATTTAACTGGAGTATTATCAGAGATTTGGAAGTATTAAGAGCCTGTTCAGCTGTGCCCTTGCTAACAGGTGTCCCCAGCAGTGAAATGCAATTAACATGGAGAGGATTTCTGGGAACATGGGGATGGATAGGTCAGCCAAATAATCCCACATTAAAACTAGTGGGTTGTTTATAGCTAGTAGCTGAAGACAATTCTGATAAAAAATACAAACATTCAGGTGACACTGGGCTTGCTGAAAGGTCTTATAACAAAATTATTAAGCTTTTCACACCATAGTGGCACTGATTCTTCTGTAAAACCCTGGCAAGGTGCCAGCAAAGCCAAAAATGCCCTGCACCAGCGTATTACATGCTAAGAACCACTCTTCCCCTGCCTTATCCCGGCTCTCCATTGCCTTCCTGAGCGTCCTGGTCTTTACCCCCTCTCTCATTTTCTTTGATCTAGTTCTCAAGAGAAGAACATCTGATCCCAGTAATCTCAAAAGAGCAACAACAGTGGGAGGCCCATTAAATCTCATTTTCAGCTTGTCCTGAGAAATTGAGAGGAGGGAGAGGATGAACAAGAGAATCCCAAGCATGGCAGTTGCTGTAAATAAGAGAAAACAGAGAGCACATCAAAAAGGGAAGAGGTTGTTGAAGGATCAGTGGGTCCCAAGCTAGAGATTATTAAAGGGGAAAGAAAGAGAGAGAGAGACACACCCCAGCTGGTTTTCCACAAGAAGCAAATGTTTGTGGTGAAGGAAGCATGAAATAAAATACTGGGAAAAGCGTGCGCTAGTATGACATCAAGATTGCAAGCATGAATGCAAAGAGGCCTTTGAGGGCCATCATTACACATCCTGTGCATTAACACTGAAGTTGGACTAGAGCAGGAATCAGAAACCTGAACCCTTTCAATTATATTCAGGTCTGGATGCTCAGAGACACACGTCCACATCCCAGGCTTGGATGACCTTAGTTCTGGATGCCCCGCAAAAGCTGCAGAGAAAACTCATTTCCACTCTGTATTCAAATGTGGGCAGATACAAGGGAGTCCTTTTGGCAAATGAGTTTTATCTTACAAAGTTTTTTGGGAAATAACCTTGCTGGGCTAACTAGTAGTATGAGAGACAAAATATAGGATTCCCACTGGTGGAGGGGAGGCTGAAGTAAAGTAATCCATGTATAACACCATATTCAATATACCTAGTTACTAGATGTCAGGAAACCAAGACACCACTATGATCAGTAAACTCTGCTCTTAAAGCAATGATTCAGAGAAAGGGTTTTGTAGATTAAAAGAGACCACATGGGTTACTTCTGATCTTCAAAGTAAGTTTGGAGCTCAGATGACCTACACATTTGTGGATGAATGATCCTGGGAGGAACCTGACTCGGAGCACAGTCTTGGCATGAGCCTAAAAAGCCACGCGGCTGGGATCCCCATCAGCACTTCCTCTCCTCCTGGGGCTGCATAGGCAGCTGATGAGGCTCAGCAACTTCTAGTAATTAAAGAAACAGGTGGAACAATATCACACTATCACCCAGGAATTTAGCATGCCACTTCTGCTGCTGCCCTCACGCTCAGATGCTTTCCTTTTATTGCCCTCCTCTCCTGCACCCATCACGAAAAATTAATTTCCCTGTACTGGAGTTCACAGGCAGGAGTGGAAATTAAAAATAAACAGCTTACATGCATTCATTTGTACCAGGGAAAAAATCCAATAATTTCAGGCCTTAGTGTGTCTAAAATTATGTAATCGTGTCCACTAGCAGGGTGGAAACATTTTAGCTGGCAAACAGGGGTGCAGAGCAGACATACTGCTGGAAGCTTGAAATAGCAAGTGGCAGACACTCAAATAAAATAACCATAGTGAAATGTAGAAGATTAGAAGGGGAAAGGACACAAACCAGCTCTGACTTGACCTTGGTTTCAGTTTACTCCAGTTGAAACAACGGAGATACTTATAGCCCTAAGCCTCATCATTTAGTCAAGAATTGCCTGTGATGAAAGCAGTTGGAGGGAAATGTTTTTACACACATTTGTCTGCTCTAATTTTCTTCCAGCTGCTGCCTTTCCAAATTTGATCTCCAGACAAACAGCATCGAGACAGGTGATTTAATAGACCAAGCTAAATTGAAGTGACTCTGGCTGCCAGCACACAGAAATTATATCCAGCTACCTCGGGTGAGGAGACCACTCCGTGCTGGAGAACAAGGAAGGGAGATGAGCTTTGGCTCAGGAGCCACCTTGGCCATTCCACCTCAGAGACACCACAAAGACAACCCACAGCCTGGGCTGCCCTGCCCTGGCTGCTGCTTGCCCACCCCTCTACCCCTGCCCACCTCCCAGATTTTGGGGCCTCTGGAAAGGGCTGCATTGCTTAAATGCAGCTTGGGATGCAGTGTCACAATCTGTGTGTTCCATCAAGTGGAGCTGCTGAAGAACAAGGCGGTCCCACACCCCTCCTCCCTGTCCTCTCCACCTGGTCTGCTTCCCCCCCCCATCACCTCCTCACCACAGCTCCTTAGCACCAGGGCTCGTCCAACCCTACAGAGCCCGTGTCAAGGAGCCCAGAGCACAGAAAACTGACCCTACAAGGAAAGGAAAACTGTCTTGGCCAACACAGCCCCTTAAACAAAGGACACAGCAGCAGAGCTGCACAGTGATGGGGCTGGGAGGGGACAGCACCCCTGAGAGCAGCCCACCCTCAGATGAAGGCGTCTGCACCGTAAACCAGACCCCTTGGCTCTCCACTGGAGAAGTCTTGTGCCCACTGTGCAGCCATCACATTGCTAGTGCTGAGGCTGGGGGAGAAACAAGAACACTGTCCTGTCACCTGGGAGTGGCTTCATATTTTTGTATAAATAGGCACTGAAACTGAGCGAGAAAAATGGGCAAATCGCTGACCTGTTAGCAAAGCCTACTCAGAGTGAAAGTTGCCAGGCTCACGGTTCCCACTCAAGTGAGGTGACAGTGTTACGTACGCACACCATGCCACAAACCACCACTGAGGCACTGGGCAGGAGGCAAGGGTCATTCCCCATCCCCCTTTCATAAGCCCACCACTCACATTTCCCTCCCCATTCCTCCCACCCCTCCATAGCATCCACTATTCTCCAGCAAGACCATCTCCACACCTCAAAGGCATTTGGGTATAACCAAAGCTGTGCTTGCTGGCAAGCGAACAGTTCCCTGGGAGAGTCCCTTGGCCCCAGCAATGACACATTTCTGTTTTGCTGAAAGGTACAAGTCGTGCTGTTTATCCCACACTTGTGTGGGAGCGTGTTTGCATTCTTAAGAGCAGTGGTGCAAGTCACTTTCCCCAGGGTATTATAATAAAAAGCTAGGTTTCCCCCAATTGCTTTTCTGTGCTTCACAGGATTGCCACTTTGGGTTTTGTGCTGGGGCAGCGGGGGTGAGATTATCTTCCCAAAGAGAATTAAATCCATAAAAGAGGTAGAGGAGGGCCTGCTGGTGCTATTCAGGGGCAGTGGGAAGATACACTCTTCTGCAGATGGAGCTTCAGAGCATGGCCCCCCTAACCTTTATTATTATTCTTCCCCTGCCAGGGAATTTAATTGATCAAAGCAACCCAATTCTTGGCACAAGTGCTTGAAGCTGCAAATCTGTTCAGACCTTGAGCTTACAGCCAGAAACCCCCTAAAGTCACTAGCAGGTTTTGCACTCAGCTTCTACAGGGAGCATGTCCCAGCAACCCAGTAAAGAGGCAGCGATAGAAAACACTGAGAAAGAGGGAGGGGAAAGGGCTGATTAGACAAGCTCATAAGGATTTGATCTCAAGTGGGCCCGCTTGGCTCAGAAAGTTTGGACAATTGGAATTATCTCAGCCCCGCGAGGCGGGAAGCCAGAGATGGCGATGGGAGTGCCGCCACTTCCTCAAGGCTATCGAACCTCAGCAGCACCTCTGGCCTGGCAGCATCGTTTTGTCACGTTTTTTCTAGCATGTGATGGGGCAAGTCCCAGCCGGGGGTCCGAGGTCAGCGCCACAAAGGCAGAGAGGACAGCTGCTTCGGCTCCTCTCCTGTTTTGAAGATGCTGCTCATATGCCGTAAGCAACCACCTCAAAAGCAGGGGAAGAGGCACAAAACAAACGAACTGAGAAAACAACCCCATCTGGGGCAGGGGTGGCGGGGGGGCACCAAGGACACAGGTCTGTACAGCAGCACTGCTGGGCAGGCGGCTCTGGGGCAGCACAGTCGCTGCGAGGGTTCGATGGGGAGCACTGGCCACCAAGCTGTGCTTGTTGCCAGTGCAGGCGGACAGCAGCCGCAGCTGCCAGTGGCTGGGGCACTGCCACCAACCCTCGCCTGTTTCTGTTGGTCCCCAGCACCCACAGCCCTGCCGGGACATCCTGACTGGGCTGCTTTGATTGCCACTTGGCTGTTGCTGGTATCTATAAAAACCACCCAAATTGCAGCTCCCCTTAAAACCCCAAGCTAGTTACTAAAACAGCCCTAGATCAAGAGCACAGACCTGGCACAGTCCTAGAAGCAATTGGCAGGGGTAGGCTTTTAAAATTATCTACCTAATTATGGATTTCTAAGAGAGAAACCAGAATTTAAAAGGGTGCAAACTGTTGTCATAAATATTTGAGTGAGATACAGGCTGGAACAAGAGTCTTTTGGTCTGTTGGCTGTAAAGATGCCTTTTACACTTCTAAAACATCCTCTGTCACTCTCTTTCCCCACCCGTTCTTTGCTCCCGTGGCTTTTTCCAGCCTGACTTTATATAGAGTCGGTGGCATCTGAAAGGAAAGCCGCCTGTGCTTTATGCTCTTCCTAATTTGCAAGAAAAACAAATGTAAATCACACCTCACATTTGCAGTACTGCAAAAGAAAATGTTAGATTTAAGGCTCTGATACATACAACAGCAGAATCAAAAAGTATAGTCAGACTGATTGGATACCAGACAAATGATTTTTTTTTTTTTTTTTTAAGGTCTGCTTGGGGAAAAAGAAAGGCTTGAATATGAAATACCATTTCCCCTTGTCTCACTTAGTATTGTTTTGCATTAAAAAGGAAAAAGCTGCATTGTACAAAGCATGCAGCAAGCTGTGTGAGTGCAGTGTGTATGTTAGAGCAACGTACTGAGCATCACTGCTTATTTATTAAAATTTTGATATGAGGTGAAACTCAATTTAGTTGATGTCAGCAAGCTTCCTAATGAGGCCTCTTTTTATTTTCTTAATTTTTTATTATGAAAGGGCAGCTTTGTGCCTCCTCTAATCAGCTTGACAAAGGACATATAAAAATACAAAGAGACATAAATATTACTGTAATTACCAATGAGAAACACCACGGACAAACGCAGGAAGTAGCTGCAGATCTGTCTGCAGACATAATGGCTGAATATTGCAGGTTACTCGTTCTCTGGAAAGGAAGGGCATTTCATTAACCGTAAACTGCTTTGATCAAAATCTAAAGCCAACCCCAAATTTGCAGCTTTTTCCTCAGACTTATTCAGAAAGTACCTCTGACTAAGCATGATCTATTTTCCTCTTTGCTAGTTCTGCAAATGCTGATGTGTCCCAGTTCATGAGCTTTCTGCTAGGCCTGCACAGGGGCTTTCTCCTGATCTAGCGGATGGGTAAAACTGCCCTTCGGTCCCAAGCCCAGAGCACAGATTGCCAAGTCTACAAAGTGCCTTAGAGGTGGCAGCAGCAACATCAAAGGTAGGTGCAAGGGAAGGTATCACTACCAGCATAGGAGCTGCTATGCAAATTAAATGATGCAATGTAAGGGTATGTTAATGCCTGCATTAAGCCTCTGAACATGCCCAGTGTGAACCATTTCCAGAAGCCTAAGCAGATTCATTCTCAGCTGGAGGCTTGTATAATTAATAAAGGCACCATGCCTTCTCTCCTGACCCAAGTGGCTAGGTACCAAACCCTTTATAGCTTTATAGGTTAACACCAACATCCAAAAACGTATTGGCAGCTTGTGCAGATCCTGGCACATTAGTGTGATGTGTTCCCAGCGTGAAATACTACTTAATAAGCGGGTCACTGCATTCTGCATTAGCTTCAGTTTCTGAGTGGGCTCAACGTATAGCCCCATGTAGAGTGTATTATGGCAACGACATCTCAAAGGGACAAAGGCATGGATAACTGAAGCAAAGTCCATTTGAAAAAGAAAGTAACCCTTTCTCACTAGAGATAAAAGCATTTTGAAGAGGGCACTGCCACTGTTCAGGCATCCTGGAGCATCCTTCAATCAAACACACTGAAGCAGCTCACAGGCGGTAGAGGGAAAGGTGGTTACTCCTTCATGTGACAGAGCCCACATGGATTCAGCTCACTCCTCCCACGGCCCCACCAGCAACAGTCCTCATTTCACCTACATGAACAAGCAGCCCAGCTCATTCTCAACTCCAGCTCCAAACTGAGCTAACTCATGGGACACTTCTGCTTCGCTGGAAGAGAGAGTTTGTAAGAGTAAAGTGATTTAAGAAGCTATTGACCCTTCTTCCAAGCGGAGGCTGCTGCTTGACAAGCAAGACTTTGTCTTACTTGGGTCTCCATAGTTGAGTGCAGAGTCAGTCCAGTTTTTGGTGAAGATGATCCAGTAGGAACCAGGCTGACTTTGCACCATGATGCATCAGAAAGCTCAAAGAACCAGCATGGGATGTGTACAATGCTAAATTCTTCTATTCGTGCAGTAGCACATTGGAAAATGGAAACAGTACCCACCATCACAGACCAGTGCGCTCAAGTTCCCTGGGCCAGATAAAGTCATAAAGTAAAGGAATGATCTATCACATACATAGTGCATTAGAGCTCTTCATTAACAGAGGGACTAATCAATTTATGGAACTCATGAATCAGTAAAGCTATTACTTACAATGATTATTGGCAAATTAACATATCACAGTGTACTGACCCCGATTCATCTGCACTGTATGCCTACCCATACACAGCTGGTAAAGGGCCCAGCACTACGCCCTGCATTTCCACTCCGCTCAGCTAGACTGGGTCCACTTAACATTAGGAATAAAAAACCACTGTACAGTCAGCCTCCAAGATTTCCACTTTGGTAATCATACATGTGTATAGACTGTACAGAAAACAGTAAAGCAAAAAAATTTTAAGTGTATGGAAGTTCACAAGCCTTGTCCTCTGGGCACAAGTTTTAAATCTGCTCAAGGGTTATGGACAAGCAGACCCAGTGGCTGCATTCAACCCATGAGAAAGAAAGAGGTCCCTTGCCAAATTCTGATGCTGATCCAGTTGGCCACTTAATGCTTGCTCCCATTTTGAAGGTAAGATAATACAGCACATTAATTTGGACCCAGCTTTAGCCCAACAAGGATCCTAGTGAGGAAGAAGATCTGTTTACACACTAAAACCCCAGGGACAGGCTGCTTGCACCCTAATAGCACAGTGGTCCTACGGGCTAAATCAACCAGAGTGGGACACATGCAAACACCTCCATGCAAGATTTTTTTTTTTTTTTAAAAAAAAAGGAAAGAAAGAAAAAAGTGGTATTATTCAAACTACACTCAGCCACAAAGCGCAATTGGTCACATGTATAAAATGATTCTTTATTAGCAATCCTGTGGCTTTAAACCAGAGGAGACATGGGCTTTGAAATCCTACAGACAGACGATCATCATTCCCTATTTAATTCTACTAGGCTTTTTCACAGAGGCTTTTTATGGTCTAAACTGACATTCTTCTCTCTATTCATTACCGCATTCCTGGCCTAAAAACTGTATGACAAGGGAAAGGAAGTGGAAAATTAGGTTACAGTGCAAACAAACATACTGAAAACATTGCACATTTGAAAATAAATTAAGTTTAACTATACTTCGCAAAGGTTAACTTCATAGGTTTTATTATTAGAAAATATCAAAACAGTGTTCATTTACTGCAGGGCTCTCCTGCCTGCTGCTTTGTTTCTGGGTCATGCAAGTGTCACAAAGGGTCAGCTCCACATTACTTACAAGCCACGCTTGCTTAACGAAGTAATCCACAATCTTTCCAACATTCATCTGCCACTAAGCGCTCTTGCATAGGGTATTGTCGACATGAACAAGGTACTTGTGGGTTCACTGACATAAGGAAGCTCCTACCAGCTGAATCCTTAGCCCTCTGAACATATGCATAAAGGGCAGAATACTCCAAGCCTGCCTTAAATCAGTATTTCCCCACTGAAATCAGAGGAGGCATGCTGCTCTAGACCAGTGGAAAGCCCATCCTTGACATCGGTCATATTGCTGTTTACTGATTTAAGGTTTAATCAGAGGTTATCACTGGCTTTGCTCATTCATTATAGCTTATTTTTGTCCTCAAAACAACAGCCCCACCAATACAAAGAGTGGCCAAAATTGCAGGATATTAGTGCAGGGCTCTGTACGCTCCTCTGATCTACAAAGATTAGTGTTTTGGATGTTGGCTATGCCCAGATGCACCCTCCAGCTCCACGCTGACACCACAGCACCATGCAGCCCTAGCCCCTCTCTCCCTTCCTCTGCTCCAGTTTTCATGGGAAGGGAGTACAAGTGCCAGAGACCCTTGCATGTTCCAACCAGGTCCCCATTCAGGAAGGTCAGGAGATGACAAACGCCACAACCCACTATGGCATGCCTCCACAGGTCAGTTCAGAAATCTGTGTCTCTGTTTCCTACATATTAAATTTGGACACACATATTTGAGGTTATGCATGCCAAAGAACAAGACCTTGTTGTTATTGGGGAAAAAAGCCCACGTTGAGTTAGCAGTCTGGTTTGAGACAATGCATCAGACAAGATGACATAACTGGAAAAAAAAGCTCAGTGTTTAGACCTACACAGGGTCCTAATGGGTTTCATCTTTCTGTGCAAGTTAATTGTCAGTCCCCTGTCCTGGTGCCATCAGTCCACAGCTCCCTCTTGCTGAAAGCTGGCCAGTCTCTTGACTGGCGCTACAAACATGCACATCTTAATAATCACCATCTTAAATGGACTCTACAGAGTAAACTGCAGAAGCCCAGCTGCAATATTTACTTTTCTACAATGAAAGTCCCCCGGGGAAAAAAGAGGTAGGGATGGGGAAGGGACCCTTTCTTTCTTCTGAGCACTCAGTGTAATTACATTCCTAATGGTGAATTTATGATATCTTATCTTGTGCACAATGAATACTCTATGTGGGTCACCAGATTTGATATGACACTAAAAAGAAAGAGTGGCTCACGGTTAAGCAAAGCTGGAGAACTGGATGGCCAAGTTTTTGTTCTGTCAAGCACCAACATTTCATCACCTTGAGGGCATTATTAAACTTGCCAACCCTTTTGCTCCTCTTATTAGTAAGACATTTCCTGGAGAACAGGAAAGGAGGAGGGGGAAAGGCACTAAAACATACTCTCTAAAGACTTGAAGACATTTGTCCATTTTATGACTCTTATTTGTTCTTGCTCTCTCTGTTCTTCCCATTGTTCTTCTCCCCCATTTAGATCTGTTGACATCACTCCTTTGTTATCTTCCTAAATTAGCTGTAATGAAGTCCTTTGAGCTACATGTGCATGCCTTATTTTTTTGGTTTTCACTTCTCCAAACCGTCCCTACTCACTTTCCCTCACACTAGAGCCTCCCTTCCCCCAGCCCACAACATGCTTTCTAATCTGCTTTTCATTTTCTCCCTTTCACCTTTGGTTACCCAGTGGCCAATAGCAGGTGTACTTTACAAAATAAATTACATTATAACTGACTCTCATTGAGAAGTGATAGGCACCCGTGAGGATAAAGCTGAGCATCTAGAGCAGGAACCATCTGAAATTTCAGTCCCCCAAAATACAAGGACAAAGTGGGGAATCAAAAGGAGATAGCATGAAAAACCCCTGAAAAGGCACTTGTAATTTCTGGCACGTGCAAACAGGTCTAAGGGACAGTCGTAGCCATGAAACCACTGGACTGCAGATCATGTAGCTGTAGTATGGAAGCCTGTCTGGCCATCTGACCGTCACTTGACTAGATTGGAAGCTGGTTTTATGTAGCATCTTTCGTAATTTCACAGCACTTTACAGAATAATGAGTTAGCATACTACAGCTATTATGCACTTAGCAATAGCGCACAGACAACCTTGCATGTCTAGAATCAATTTTATCGAGAAGCTGATGGGTAGGGCAGACAGGTTATTCTTTGCCTTTTTGTTTTGAGAAGTGTCAGGGATCTTTAGCTTGCCTCCTGCAAGGCAATATAAAAGCTGGGCTACATCTTCAAAGGAAAAAAAGGTGTGTTTTTACTGAGTGATAACTTGCTTTAAAGTAGGTCACAAGGACTCTATATCCCAAGAACTGCCTCCTATTCCCTATTAGGATGATGGGAATATTTTGCTTTTTAGCTATGATGTCAAATAACATGATTTTCATTATCCTGGATCTACCTGAGAATTTGCCTCAAAATACACACAAAGTGGAGTGATTCAAGGAGAGGATGGAGAGGGCACCATCCCTGAATGGCAGGTCCCAGGGGAAGCAGCAGTCTATGATTTGTCCCACTCTGTTAGCCACCTTGCTGGATATTATTCTTTTATGCATGCATGCATTGACATACACATGTACCTACAGGTAATGTTACGTCACGTGGCATACCTTATGAGCTTCTAACAATGGGCCCATCCATCGTTCTCTGTTGCACTCTTACTATAAGAGCAAAGCACACCACTCTTCAGGATCCTTTCAGAAAGGTGGGTTGGTGGGAAGCCCCTCTCTGACTGCTTCTCTTTCTCTGCAAAGAATGCTGACATGCTGTCTTTGGGGATGGGCCCAAATTCTTCTCCTGGAATTGGTCTCAGCCTCACACATGTCCACTGAGAAATGAGATGGGCCACCAGCCACTACACCTTCCTGGCCAACATCCTGTCCTGGTAAAGCTATACAGAGCCCAACCAGCTGAAACCTTTGTTTTGGCTGAAGGTTAACTCACAACCATTAACTCAAAACAGAGCCCACAACTTCAAGCATAGGGCCATAGTAGGACCCAGAACCTTATTTTTTACCAAAGTTCTTCAATGTGTTTTTTCTTGCTTAAATGAAAGGCAAGATCAGCACTAGTAGCACGCTACTTTTGAGTTTTGATTATTTTTTATTTTTCTGAATGCGGGCTGTATTCAGAATTTTTCCTATCACTCCATTTCACAGTGGCTTTGTAATTCTCCTCAGTGTTTCCCAGGAGAGCCATAAATAAATACCCTGCAAGACCCCAGCAACATTTGTAACAGTGATTATCAGGAGGGTACCACAACTGCTAACATTAGATATCCTTTAATTTAGAAACAATAGACACAAGAAAGGCAACACAGCCTAGAAAAATGGAGTTTGAGGGACTTACTCCCTGTGTCTGCCCTCCTTCCTCTTGCACTGTGTCTAGCTCATCCTTTTAAACGTTAAGCTCAGTGGAGCAGGAGTTGTCCTCCCTCTCCATAGAGGGCCTAGCACATGGGGGCCCTACTACAGAACATCAGGAGCCTTTTGTGTGATACAGTTATGGAGCCATACTGATGGTGTGACAATTTCCCAGCCACATACAGCCCACTTGTAAATGATGCATAATTCTTCCTATCCACCTTGGATTTCATGTAAGAAAGGTAATTCTCCAGCCTGTATGGTTACAGTGAAACTTTCAAAACAAATACAACGCAGAAAGATGTGAGAGGTTACCTGCAAACCTGGAAGATAATAGCTCTCAGAGGTCAAACTACTCCATTTACCCAAAAGAAATGTTAATTCTTACATCTGATAAGAATATCAATGTCACTATTCTATATATGACGCATTCTCTTTGCAGAAATACAAAGACAATCTGTTTATCCATTAGTGCAGGGTGTCACATCAATTACCGGGATAGATGCATCAAGGAAACCCAATTGCTCTCACAGATGTTTCCCAAAGTTGAAGTTGCATTTGCTCCAACCCCAAAGGAAGGAAAAGCATCTCTTCCCCATTATTTAAAGTCTCCACTGCTGCACAAATAAGAAATTCCATCCAACTTTCACAACTACATGGGTGCAAAATCCCTCAGCAGTATCCCATCAGGATCTCTGTTCCCCTGCAACTACAGGGCAAACACTTGCCTTCAGTTCACAGATCTGGGGTGCAATTGAAAAATGAAGAGTAGAGCATCAAGCATTAGTGATACTTAGCCCTTCCCTGTCCCCTCCTATGTATGCAGCAGGCATTATCATCACCATTTTAGACACAGGAAAGCTGTTATGGCTATGGATGCCTTTGTGTGGTAGAAGAGCAGAGCTGGTTACCTATCAGAAATGATTTGTAAACAGGGTGTGGAATATCATATGGAAGGAGCAGAAAAGTAACACCAAAGTACACACTAATGTTACATTTTCACCTTCCCTTCACCACCCCAGCCTGAATTTATGTGCAGTAAAGCACATCATGCACTGCTTTTGATGGACGAGTGGGTGGGCAGTGTTGAGTTTAAAAATCAGTATGTCCTTAAGGGAGCTGCAACCCTTGATGCCTAGTTTCACCACTTCAGGTGTGAACTCCTTCCCCACCCACCGTGTGCAGAGATCTTCATCCAGGTGACAAAGAAGCATCCTCAAAAGCTGTGCTGTTCCCACCGGTCTCCAGTCATTGAAAAAGCTGATCTCTGGACAGGTCAGGTAGCTTCCCAGTTCTCACACTGTACTAGCTTGGGCCAGAGGTGAACACAGAGGACAGTAAACTGGCTTTTGGGGGCACTGGAGCTACATTAGGTGTTTTTGATCTTGTTAGCCTGGCTTTATGTTTTGGGAGTCATACTGAAACCCCCAAGGGCTGAGGCCGTTGACCAAACCTGCAGTCCCTTACGCTTCTTAGATAGTATCCTGGATCCATTTAAACCCATTATTTATTAGCTTCTGGAATCACAGCTGACGGAATGCCACAAGTAAGGCTAACACAAGATTTCCCAGGACTGGCAGATGTCAGAAACACTCAAAATCTGGTGAGAAACTTCCATCTCAAAAGATTCCTTCAAACCGGGGAGCTCTATATAACTCACTCAACTTCTTCAAGCACAGCTTAGCTTTCAGGTCCTGACCTTATCTGGAAAAAGGTACCACAAAGACAAATACAAGATGTAGTGTTTGAGAAGCAGCCAAAACTTTTTCAGACTACAGAAATACCTTGTTCACTCTGAGTTTGCAGCCCAGGCCTGTTTTATACTCTATTTAAAGCAGCTCACTAAATAAAGTGGTTCATGTTCTACAGAAATTCTTTGAAAGGGCAAAAGGTAAGCTGGACTTGTTCGTCTTTTCCATTCAACATCCTCATAGGAGGACCACTCTCTGGAGAGTTTATCCATATTTCAAAGGACAAGTTGTGATTCAGTCTGTATCATTTCAGTCCCAAGCGTGTTGGCACAGTTAATGAAAACACACTCAACAGCCAAGCAGCTCTGTTGCTAGCATTTCACCGTTTGTATGCAAAGTATGCACATGCACATTAGCCACACTGCTGTACTGTAACCTAGGCACTTGCATGGTTTACTAGTACCAGGCACATTGCTTTAAATTCTGGAGGTTAGTAAAGCGATCTGAAAGATGCAGTTTCAGCTCACTTGTGAGCTCCTCTGCTTGAGGAACAGCTCCTGCTGGATTCCCCAGCCCAGCCCACCCCACACACCCGCAGCCTTCTTTTTGAGGATGAAGAGGGGTGGAAAACACATCTGAGAAACTGGAATGATACTGTGCCTCTCATCCCACAGTCCAGTGATCCAAGTAATCTCCCAGGACACAGGAAACCCACCTTCAGTTCCCTCCTCTGCCTCAGAGCCTGAACCCACACCCGCACCTTAGGTAACCCCCATCACAGAGTACTCCATAAGATGGTGGGTATTCAAGGATTCAAATTTGGCATAAATCACCCCAAATGGTCCCCCTGCTTCAGCAGGGCAGTTGAACAGGGAACAACCAAACAAGGGTTTTCAGAGCCCTGTTACTTGTATCTCACTTTGTCAAACACATTTTCTTAACTCTAAATTTAATTTTACTACCCATTTAGTAATTACCAACTTCCTAATCAAGTGCTAGCAACCAAGGTATTAAATAAACTGAGCAGCAGTACCACAGCATTTGATAAACTAGAAATAACACATCAAAGGCTACAGTCTCATGGTAATACAAGTTCTAGTTAAAGGCCTCCCCACGCATATATGCCTTGATCTGTTAAGGTTATTAAAACAGCAAGTGCAGCTGTATTTTTAATAAAATAATTAGCTCCTTCAGTCTGTTTTGAGTGATGTTCCTTATTTTAGATTCAATTTAAACTCCATCCCATCCAAAGCACCATATGATTGCAAATTATCTATATCACAAATGAAAGTTACAGTGGTATTTAAAAAACTAATTATTAACTCAACATTGTAATGGCTTGAGCCTGTAAGGTGCAGAGTCCTTGAAGGCCATTGTAATTCACAGGCATCAAGGTGTCATGCAGCCTCCTACAGAAAGCTGTGAGCTACAACCCCTGCAGAAACATCCCCAGAAAGCCCATGTTTGAAAGCATTTGATGCTTCCTATAGACAGCAGGCAGCCTCTGCCTAGCACAAGTTTGTGAACTTCTCTACAGCAGGGTTAGTTTAAGTAATAATATTTAAATTCTAAAGAACACTGTGTAAATACACCTCCCACACAGTGAGATTTCCTACTTTTAGAAGGAAGATGCCTGCACAACAGAAAAAGTGAGTAGCAAAGATCAGGGCAAGGAGTTTGAAGTTAAAATTCCATTTTTATGATTTTACTGGAGCTGGAGAAGGGGATGTTTGAGGGGTTTTTTTTTAGCCACCTCCAGTTGCTAAGCATCTTTCACACAGAAGTCAGCAGAAATACTGAAATCCCAAGTGAACTTCATGAGGTCTGCCACAAGCACTCACTACTGTTGGGTATGGACTAAATGCCCTAAACACTGCATACTGAAAGTTAGCCCATCCGTAATATGCACATAACTCTTTGCCTGACAGAAAGGGATCAAATCTAAGTTCCTCCCTGCCAGAGAGCACCTGATGAGCAGCGCTGCATGCTGCTCCATCAGTGTGAGTGTGATGCTACCCTGGGCGAATCGCCCAGCCCCATGCAGGGTTAGCAGGGCTCAGGACATCGCCACTTGGAGGCAGCCCCTGGGCTTCTCTGGCTTCACCATCTCGCTTTCAGTGCAGGCGTGCCCCATTCCCTCAGGTCAGTATGGAAGCGATGGCCTTGCACAGCAGCAGGTGACTGTGGTGCTTCAGGTACGAGGGGACAGCGCAGCTGTGAGCTTTTCACACAGAAGAGCTTGCGGTGCTGCCCTGCAGAAGCACTGGCTAGAGGCACCTTCCCAGCTTGGGTAACCACACCACGCCAGCCCCCATCCTCCCTGTAATGGGAAATGCTATTTCTCACTGGTAGCACTGCGCCTTGCTTCAGGACTGCCTCCCAGCCTACAGGGACTGGGCTTCATGCTGGGAGGAAGAAAAAGAGCACTTTGAAAATCCTACAAAACCCACTTTCTGAATCTGGGACAAGTCATTAATTATTTTACAGTAATAACGCCTGAGAGTCAAAGATGACCAAGCAGGCTGCTGAAATTAGAGGGTTTTATCACAGCAGCGAGATGGAGGGTTATGTAGGATGTAACAGCAGTTTGATGCTCTTTGCTGCTGTTCTCCTTGATGGAGTTTCTTCCTGGCTTGTAGGGTACCGACCTTCCCTCACTCCTTGCGGGGATGTGTGGCTATCACTCTCATGTCTGTAATAAAACCCTGCACCCAGGGCCTTCAACAAAAATAAACTTTTCACCTTCAGCAGGGCAAGTAATCAGTGCTGTTTGAGTACTTTTCACAATTGGCAATTTTTGCACTTTGGCAATTTTATTCTCTGAGTCCAGAAGTAAGTAATATCTTGCCCTGGATAACATATTGAGAAAGGTAAGGTGATTATAGAAAAGGCTAAAACAGAAAAGGTGGCAGGTAATGGCATCAATCTGAAGCCACAAATTCCCTGTGGACAGGACGTAACTAAAGAAGTGAAAATAGGCTTTGCAATGGATGTAAGCAATGACAGAGATAAAGGCACAAGAAAAGTTAATGCACTCTTACAAAATCAGAGCACTGGACTTTCAGAATTTATTTAGATACTGTTTATATAGACATACTCATCTACATTCACCTCAAAAGTGATCTATACTGTAAGCTGCCTGCCAAGAATTAATTAAAAGAATGTATGGATTGTTCTCTGTATTTACTCTTTTCTACCAGTATTTCACTTAAACAGATGGGGGGGGGACACACACGACAGAAAACACACACACAAATAAGATGGTTTAACACTGTGCAATCCTTTAAGGGTTTTGGCTTCAAGATTTTTTGTAGCTGCCAAAAAAAAAAGAAAAAAGGCAAAATGTTTTCACTCAAGAAATCAAACAGCACTCACATCCTATTTAAACTCCAGTTACAGACTGCCAGTAATGCTCTGTGCTAATACCAAAGGATAGAAGATACACATAGACCTAAAAACCCGCTCGTTAGTGTTTTCTCTTATCTGCTTATTTCTCACTGGATCCTATGTACCAACCGAGGTTATATTGCTCCTTCACGTGCTGGCTGTACTAAACTTTCACAGCTTCCTGCACCCATGAAAATGTGCACTAGCATTCAACCACTTCCCCATTAGTTATCCCGAGTGAGCCTGCACTGCAAGCGATTTATTCCAGCCCCTTTTATGCCAGTTCCCCATAGACAGGCTGCACGCAGCCATGCTGAGAGCTCCCATTTTTCTTTGCACAACAGGTCATCAAAATAGCTTCTCAGTTTGTCAGCAGGCACCACACATATCATAACTGATGGACTGGACCTGTCACGTAAGGGAAAATGCTGGAAAGCATATAAAACTATCGCACTGATTATCCCAGAGGCTTGGGACCATGACACACAGGTAGTCCTCTGTATTTTACCACTTGCATCTTCTTGTGGTTATCCTTTCCATATCACAACAAACGTAAATCCTCAGGAATGAAAAACACTTAGGCATTCATCCCTCCTGAGTTCATGCACATTTCAAAAATAAAAAGACAACCCTGGTGCACAGCTTCATCAGAAAAAAAAAAAACCCATGCTTTCCTTTTGAAGGTTTCTACAGAGAACATGTTACCAGAAGTACGTTGAGGTAGGCAGGAAACATCGCTTCTGTGATGTGAGACTTCAAAACAGGGAAATATATTCTATTTTCTGAAGTCCTGCTTCCCCCCCACCCTCCCCCGGCAAAGCTGCTGCAGTTGAGAGCTGTCAACTTTGTTTCATTCATGGGTCCTGGCCCAGCTCCAGAGGACGGGGCTCTCTCTGATAATGCTGGATGCTTTTTTAGGAGACGTTTAAAAGCTCCAGCAGGAACACAGTGGTCTGAAAGGTTGCCAAAAATCTGACTGACTTTATAAGCTCTATTAGTGGTCAGCCTCACTAGCAGAGTTTGTAAGCATTGCCAAACTGCTCTGGCTGCAGTTAGACATGCTGTTCTGGCTGCAGCTGATGCAGGCTAAGAGGTGCCCCCCCGCCAGCTCTCCCCTAAGCTTGTCACCACCTTCCTGCCAAAATTTACCACCCCCTATATCTGACAGTGCAGCTTCACATGCAATCACCCTCTTGGCCAGCTGTGTTCATCCAAGCCAGGTTGAAAAATACAGCAATCAGAAATGCTTCAGCTAAGCGAGGTCATACGGCCAGGCGTGGGACAAGGACGACTGCGAGGTGGGCAGGCTGGGGAGGCTGCGAGCTGCAGCGAGCTGGGGGACCAGACAAGGTTTGGAGGCAGCCAGGAGCTTGGTGGTGGGTCTCGTTGCAGGGAGACCTGAAAGCAGAGGGCTCTCCTCTTAGTGGTTTCTAGCGGCTCCAGCCAACAGAGCAAGTCTTCGACCACTGCAAAAGGCCATTGTTCTGCTGTTTCCAACACAATGCCCAAAAATACACAGCCAAAAAGCTTCATGCACAAAGACAAAACCTCTTGTTATCTCCAGACAATTTCGGACACCAGGAATCTTGCATACATTCTATTAATAGCAGTAACAGATCACCTAAAAGGAATGAAAGGCAGTAATACTAAACTTGGTGCATGGGTTAGTCTGTAGACAAAACATGCTGCCTGCTTTGTTACAACTGTTCTAGCATAAACACAAGATATTTAAAGAACTAACCTTATTAACTGTGCATTTGGGTGGGGTTTTCCTCCCTCTCTCCTGAAGGCACACATTGCAGTCCCAGACCTCTATTTCAACTATAGGATATGCTAGAGTGACCAAAGCTGTCCAAAGGTCCCCAAGGATACATATCTACCAGAGTGATCCCTTCCATCTCCCTCTCCCTGTACAGATACTTCTACAGAATTGGCTCTCAGTCTTTATTGTGACACTCTATTTTAATTAAAACACACAAAGCAGACAGATGATTCATAAGGAAACTGCCCCAACAATAACAAATGTCCAACAGACATTGCTTGGACTGGCCATCTATCTCAACTATTAAATCCTTAAAAAAACCACTAGAGAGCTGAGATGCAGGCAGCCCTCAAAAGCACCTTTATAATTCATCTCCTCCCACAGCCTACCACAAGACTACTGTGGGCTTTCTATACTTAAACTAGTGCTTGGACTCCTTTTTCTACATCTAGTGGAAGTTTTCCCCAGGACACCTCCCACAGCCTTTCTCACCACTGAAAAACTGAAATAGAATAAAAATCCAGCAATCTCTTGCCACTACGGCTACTGAGGCAACTCTGAGTGAGGGACCTGGTTTCATGAGAGAAGACCTTTGCTCCCCAGAAGAGGGAGTGATGCCTGCCATTGCTGGAAAAAGCCAAGGATATTATACAGCAAGAGAAGGTGATTGCTGCATGGAGAAGCTCTTCCCTTACAAGACGTCCACGGGACCTCACCTTGCAGTGAGGCACAACCTGTTTCCATGGGACTTCATCTCACAGTAGAGCAGCAACAGGAGGCGCCACTAGGCCCAGTGTCCCACAAGGGTACAGCACCCTACGAGCCAACTCACTCCCACTTCCAAGATCAGCAGACTCCCCTGACAGGCTTCCCTCCTACAGGACAGCTCAGCTTTGAGAGGACCATGTCTCTCCAGCAGGCAGATCAGCCAGCCATTAGCCCTTCCACCTCTTCACCACCAGAACAAAGACAACACCTTCCTGGCACACGGGAGAAAGGAGGGACATGTGATTTAAGGAGGTGAAACTACGGAGTACTGAGCACTATGGGTACCAGAAGTCCCACAAATTTATGGTTCTAGTAGTAGTGATGGTGCCCAGTGTTGATATGGCATCTATCAGCACATCCAGCTGCACTGTAGATGTACTCAGAAACCAAACCTCTGTGAGCTATGAACTGCTGCCCTCATCTCAAGATGATTCAACTCAGATGCTAAAACTTTAAATGTCACTGTTGTTAACTCACAGCTCAGCAAAACGTGCAAGAAGGACTGAGAAAGGATGGATCAGGAAAGTCTGCGCAATTAGCATGAGTCACAGCTCATTTTGGCACCACCAGTGAATAGGCCATGCACCCACCACTTTTTCCTTGCCTTCAAGAAGCTGAACCCCAAGGCAGGCCCTCTAAGCCCATCTACAAAGGGCCTAGGCTTCAAAGTGAAGCCAAACCAAAGGAGCCAAGCAGAGCTCATGGGTGTATTCCAAGCCCACAGAAGCAGAGCTCAAAGGGTCTGAAAACATTTGCACAAGGCAGTTTATCATAAGAGAAACACAATTTTCCAGCTGTAGCCATCTTCATGGAGGCTTAAGGAACTCTTGTTCACAAAGCCTACACTACCAAAGGCTGAATTTCTGCTCCCTTCCCTGTCAGATACTTGTTACAGCCCTGTCTTTGCTAAGCAGACTCTAACTGGAGCTTTCCCAGTGCAGTTACCAAAGCATA
This sequence comes from Pandion haliaetus, assembly GCA_013401275.1. Taxonomy (NCBI): domain Eukaryota; kingdom Metazoa; phylum Chordata; class Aves; order Accipitriformes; family Pandionidae; genus Pandion; species Pandion haliaetus. Next base: position 148,871 of record VYZV01009315.1, on the reverse strand, counting down.
TGCCCAACTCCAGTCTTCCTTGACTCGGCTTTGCATCTTACACCAGAAACAAAGGTACAGGCGCAATAGCCATAATGCTGGATGGAAGCTGAGTTTGCTAAGTTGACAGCATGCCAAGCATGCATGGTTTTGCTGAGGAGCACACAACACAGCGCCTGTTGCTTTCTGTTGAGTGTGGGTGAAACAGCAGAGTGGAATCTCTATCAAATACAATGGAAATAGAGATTTTGTGGTAACAAACAAGGAAGTTATTGCTGCAGGCCAGAGAGCAAACATTCATACCAGCCAATGGATGTAGGGCAGAGCAAAGTGCATGGTTTGGAGAATATGGACAGAAGAAAATAATTTATGCTAACTGCAGGATGTGCCATACAGAGGGGAGTGCATGGACAGGAAAAGTCCTTTGTTCTTTTTCAATTCTAAGACTGCTGTGACCACAATACAATTTTATTTAACACCATAGCCATATTACCAAAGGGACTGAGAACTTGGAAAGCTTAGAAACAGCACAGCACTGCCATTCTCACAATTTGAAAGACTCTTGCCATGACTGCCATGTCAGTAAATAAGTTGGATATGGTACAACTAGGCATGTCAAGGATGTAAGAAAATGGGACAGGAGACAAACAAATGCATTTACATGCAAAATTACAGTATTGCTCTGATTTCAAATATAGGTTATCAAGCCTTCCAAGCTGAAAAGAGAGGAGCTTCACAACATCCTTACCATCTTTCCATCAGGTAAATGCCACAGCACTGTTGTTGGAAGTGCTGTGCTAATGAACACAGTGTATTTAAAGATCATATTTTTACAAGTCCAGAGGCAAATCAGTCTCACGTCATTCCTGATGCTTCATTATAATTTGATTTGGTTGCCTTTTATTCCAACTCCAATTTCACAGCTAGAAGAGCTAGTCTACTCCTCCTGCCCTGCAATGGTGTATGACGTTCTTGGAGAGCTACACAATGGTGGGACTGAGCCTGCAGGTCCATGGAGACCTGAATCTGTCTAAGCCAGGCTTGTGGTATGCCAGCCTTCCTCCTGCTTCTACATTCCCCCTTCCTCCTTCACCAGTGCTGGGGTTATCCAGTTACATGGCAAGCTGGCTTGCAACCAGCAGCAGCAAACTCTGCTCTCTGAAGTAGCTCACTCTGCAATTATGGAAGCAACAGTTTGAGTGTTAAGTTAGAAGTTAGCTGGTCAAGACTTCAGTTGTGGTTCCAGAAGGTGGTACTGGGATGGAGTCAACAGGTCTCTGAGGTTACCCTACAGCTTCCTTTCCCTGACCATTGTAGAAAAATCTGAAGGGATGGCTTCTTTGTCATTCCCCCCCCCGCTTTTTTTTTTAACCCAAAAGCACTCCGTGTTTTTCCTTAGGACCACATTCCCAGTGATTCCCTGTATTCCTTACACTTCACTCCTCTCTCTCACACTCAAAAAACACAAACCCATCCTGCTGGGCTGGAGACCTCTGGACTTCTGCCCACCTACTTCAAAACTAGTGTCCAGTGCACTGGGCAGTATCTTCTGTCAGACTAATTTGGCCTAGATTAACTACTACTAACCTTTCTCTTCAGCGAGCACTGCTGACCACCACTTCCAAGCAGATTTCACCTAGCCCACATTGCTGGAGTATTAGAGATATTGGACAGACCTATTCTTCTTCTTGAAGGATTTAAACCAAACCCTCTTGTACATTACCATGTTGCTGCTGATGCTCAATATGGATTTATTTGGTTGAGTTTTCTGTATATATAACTCCAAAAATATAATTCCCAATGAAAAATAAATCTTATTTAATAAATAAATCAAAACATCCATGTATAAATAGATTCCCCCAAAACCTTTCCCTGTCACTGAAGCATGATGTTCAATATTGCCCTTTGCTTTTTGATATACTGGGAAAAAGAAAATAGACCAACAACATTTCAAACTTGTTTCCTGCACAAAGTCATGTAAGCATTGTTGATATCTATTGCAGATGTGCAAGTTATGTTGGATACAGGCTCCAGTGCCTCACAGCTTTCAGCCACAGATTGACAAAGCCAGAGTCAAAATAGCTCTTTTCAGTTTCCCACAGCACCAATGTCATTCACCCCAGCACAGATGATCAGCATTTCCCCAATTCCCAAGCATCAAAGAGCCTCTTACAGAGCTGAACAATCCTTGTGACAAGACAGCTTGGGGAGAGAGGATTTCCCAAAATCCAACATGAATTTTGGGGGCTGCTCAGTCTGTGTGTACCTGCCATCAATTCCTTTTTACTCTCTAGGACAGCATAAACCATCGATGTGCCAGAAAGTTGCTGTTATCACTCTCTGCAAAGGGCTGGCTTGTTTTCTACTATGCAGAGCATCAACATGAGAGAGCCCTTGAGCAGGTGCAGACCAACATCTCTTGTAAAGAAGTTACCACCACCCCCACAGCATCTCTAAAGTAAGCACACAATAAGGAGCTGCTATGCATTGGTAGGGGGTGGGGAAAGGCAGGAGGACATTTATTCCATGTTGTTAAGTCCTATAAAGGCATTGGTTGGGTTTATCAGCAATGGATGGATTTGGTGTTAGGATCATCAGGATAGGAGGATTTAAAGGGTGCCTTATTTCCAGTGTCCTTCCCCTTTTTATGGTGCCCTTTTTTTTTTTTCCACAAGTAAATTAAAATTGTTGCTGCAGTATCGCTGACCTATTTCACACAGGGCATCAAATCTCCAAAGACTCTCTTAAAGCCCTGTCCTTTCCCAGTGCTGTATCCTATTAGTGCACTGACCCTTTGTGCATCCAGCAGAGCTGCTAACCAAAAAATGCCTTTGGAATCTGAAAGCTGTGGCACAAAGGCAGCCCTTGGGTTTGAATAGGGCAGAGCAGAGGGTTTATTCCTTCTTGGAGCAACCTCTTCTCCGTGGCACAGGGGTTACGGCTGAGCAGGCAAGGAAAGAGTTTGGGCCCTTCAGCAGATATAAGTCTCCTATTAAAAAGGAAACAAATTGGAGTCTATACCAAGGGTTTCCCAAAACAGAGCTCTCACCAGCTGACTTTGATTGCGTAAGCAGCCTCAGACATAGCCAACTTCTCAAGCCTAGTTCACTGTGGTGGAAAAACTCTGGGGAAAAAAAAAATCTGGCTTTCAATCTGTATCAGAAAAACAGCTGTCCGGTTGTTTACCACAGAAGGGCATCCCATTCAGAATGTAATAAAGGGAGCACTTAAAAAACAAAGAGTCTTTCAGGTATTAGAGCTACAACAGCTTTCTTGAAACATTCCTTAAACTTAAAGAATGGGAGCAGAGTGCCTGGAAGCTCTATCAAGCTAGCTTTTAAATAAGCTAGTGTGAGTTAGTTTAGAGAGCAGCTGCTTCTTCATGGCTCAAAAAGTTTTGAAAAGGAGTGGGAGATATCTAGATGCCAAGAGCAAATAGGTGTCCTAGATCATCTGGGACAACCTCAAAATACAGTGACTGTTCTGATGAGCATAGCTGGTCTTCAGGATTCAAAATCCAAGATTAAATAGTACCTCAGAGTAATGAATCCTCTCTTACACTCCATCACAAGTCAAGGGCCCTGAGCTGACTTACTTCCAGTACCACAGTAAAAGACTGGTAAGACAGAGGCACCGAGTCACATGGCATGCTCCCACATCCTGAATGCTTGCTTTTTCTTTCCCTTCACCCACCCCCACCAATGAATTCTTTATGCAAGATATTTTCTTTCTCAGTAAGAAATTTGGGGAAAAAAAGTGAAAGACATCTGACCTTATGAAGATCACTATTCTGTCACAAATAAGAGACCACATGAACACAGCTCTGTTTAGCATTTCACTTGAAACTTTTTGTATCTACAGTTTCATCTGCAGTTATGCTTCACCTTCAATCCACACCAACCACACTTTGTTCACAGGTCATTTAAGACTTCTAATTTCTCTTATCCTTCAATTCAGGTGCTTAAGATAGGAAATAAAGACTTAAAGATTGGATGTCTGCACCTATTACAATACCTTCCAGGATCTGCCTTTCACATTGTCACTACCACCCTCCTTCAACAGGTAAGTTGGGAAGCCCTGTCAAGTCTTCAGACAAGTTAACAGGAGGCTTACAATGACTCGTTTGTCACTCTACTACCGAGTCAAAACAGAAGTCTGTTTTTCTTCCTTTCTCCACCTCAATACTTATTATTTATGTATTTAACTAACCTACCTAGTTGACCAACTGTGCCTTCCTGCAGAAAACAGAGGTTTCGGTGTCTGGTCCCTTCCCTTGATGCAGCCCAGAGAAATCCTGGCTCACCCAAAACCCTGAATCACCTTGGCTCCAAGGGAAGCACGGGACAAATCCCATTGAGCTAAAACTGAAAACACAGCACTCAAAACAGCACTTCAGTTACAGAGGCTTTGCATTTTCTGCAAAAGATTTTAAAAATACTGCACAATTACATGATCCTTTAATATTTAATCAACTTTGGTAACAGTACCTCACCTTCAAAATAAAAATTAAACATGAATGTTTTGTGGATATTTGCAGCTATTATTTGCTCCCATAGCTACAGAGAAAATGAAACAGAGATACATACTGTGGCCCCTATGTGGTCTAAAAAATATACTTCTTCTTGGGAGGTTAACTCCTTTAAGTGGAGCCAGGAAAGATACAGATAAAATAAGAATATTGAGGGTAATATAGTGAAAATAATTGACTCTTCCCCCCTTCCAAATATCGCTAAATATCACCAAAGAGGGTAAACTTAGGAACAGACAGAGGGAAAGCTAGACATGCCACTATCACAAGCTTAGTATCTGTACAGATAAACACATAGAATGTTTCCATACTGATTGTTTGTTTCTCCTAGAGGCAGACCTTCTGCCTTTACAGGAAAGGCCTGTCTTTTTCACAACTCTACACTAATGTAAACCTTCTTTTACAAAGAAAGGCTCTGCTCCCTCAACTATTCTGGGGTGCTTCAGTCCTCAAAGAGAAGGGGTTGGGACAGTAAGAGGAAGCAACAAATTTTCAGCCTCCCTTTCTTTTTGATTTTTACTGCCTACACTAGTCAGCTGTGCCCATGCAGCATGCAACATTCATATCATTAATAAAATAGGCTGCTAACATCCTTGGAGGCAGGAAAATAAACCCGAAGCATTGATTTAAAGCTTCAGCTGGAACAGGCACACAACATTGACTGCAGAAAATGAAAGATGAAAGCCAAGGCCTTTGGCAACATCCACACACCAGTGTCTCTAGCAGAGGGCTCCCACCTGGTTACGTTCGTTACCACAGGACATCACACATCTCCACTGCATTGGGTTCACAGCACTAGTTCAGTGAAATCATTATGATTTCCACAGCTGACTTTGCTTACACGCCACCAACACTGGTCCAGCCCTCCCCTTCAAGCTTCTCCTACTGCAATCACAGCTTCAGCAAACACCACAAATTCACAGCCATGCTGAGGGACCTAAAAAGCTATGAACAAATCAACCTGGAGCATAAAGTTAAGAACTACAGCTAACAAAATCAAGATGTTTCACCCAGGATTGATATGAGTGGAATATATCTCTTAGGAGTAGTTTCTTCTCCCGTTGGTCTTCTTACTAGGCACTTAACTAATTGATAACCTGAGCAAAGTAGAGAGAAAACCCACCACAAATTCATCTGCTCCTGCGCCCTCTATCTAGCAATTCTCCTGCTGCAGTTCAACCCTGTTTGGAGTTAAGTATTTCCTTCATTGCTAGAAAACAGGTGTACAAATTTTTGTTATCTCAGGGTAAATAACACACTTGTGTTACCCTGACCTGAACATACAAAGCAGAAAGGTAAACTGAGGCCTTCACCAATGTCCACATGCCATTGACTCTAGCAGAGGACTCCCACCTGATTGCATTTGTTACCCCAGAACCATAGGACTCACTTTGCATCATTTTCAGTGCAGTCCGTTCACTGAGGTCAGCTGCAGACAGGTAGCACTGCCCTTGGTGCAAAACTAGAGAGCTCTGTTGTCCCTGTCTCACAGGACATCATATGCACCAGTTACCTTGGGGTTAAAAAAACATCCTGAGTGTCTTGGTTAAGAGCAAAGAGCCTGCCTCAGAGCAGCTTCTCCTTTCTAGGCTATGGCAAAATAGAGGAAGGAGAAAAGCACAGGCGGAAGCCCTAGTAAGACTGACAGAAGAGCACCTTGGTGATCAATGCCACTGAAAAGGATGAGGCAGTTTTCATCACTTTATTGCAGAGCTGGCTGCTGCAATCAGAAATATGCCATTCGGTCCGTCACTCTGCAAGAGGCCTCATTTTGACCCTCTTCTTGGTAATTATCCCCTCCATAGAGCTCACATCAAATGAGACTTATCAGGAGCTCCAGCTGCACTCAGTCACCATCTTGGTGTACACATCTTATGACTCCTCCTGAGGACAAGCAGGCAGAAGCCAAAGCCAGCTTTTCTCATCTTATTTACACAACAATCACGAACACTGTAATAAACAAATAAGCTCTGATGAAGCTGCTTTATAAAATTACTTCAGATTGAAATATTTTATCTTCCACCAAGAAGGATAAGCAGAAGTGCTAGCACTATCTTTACAACAACCACCAAAAAGAAAATCATAACTGCTCAATTGTTTATTTCTAATGTGTGTGTGAACATTGAAGATAATCAGAAGCATGGAAAAAGAATTATTTTCCAGCTTTCCCCCCCCCCCTTCAGCTCTTACTAAAAAGTCCTGATCAAACATGTTGAATTCTTGCCCTAGTTGGCACAATCTATGCTTAAGTTCCATTGACCTTAATGAAACTTAGGCAAGCGCTTAATTTATCTTTTGATGGAAGTGTTCTCCCAAGTCAGAGTGCATAACCAAAGGCAAAGTTAAAGCACAAAGAAGGTAAACTGCAACAAAAGTCTGATCCTGAGAGTGAAGGAGTTCACTCCTGGGGGATTTTTCTCTGTGCTCTGCCCAGGCAGTCAGATCAATGAGTTAAAGGTCTACAAGGGAAATAGTCTTTATGCTCCCATTGTATGCTGGGAAGCTTCAATTCAGGTTTTTTGTTTCATGTAACTTTTATCAAGCTTCCATTTCATGCAATTGATGGTTTTTAAGACCAAGACTTTGGAAACAGGGGAGGGAAGCTCTGAGCCACCCATCTGCTCTCACAGATACCTTGGATCCAGATGACTAAGTATGCATGGCAAAGGTGACAGTCCTTACCTTATCAGCTAAATCTCTTGCGATATTGATCTGTTTGGTACCAGGACTGTGGCGAGCAAGCTGATATAAAAGACAGGGTCACCCTGCAGCTGGAGAAATCCCATGTTGCACAGACCCAGTGGAAATATCACACCAGCTTGGAAAGATTACCAACATCTGATTGTTTCCCAAAAGGTGAGCAATTGTTAAAGCCATACGACCTCTGAAAGTAGCAGAGGAACTTGTGGGAAGATCCTCATTTTAATCTTTGGTGGCACTATGAATGTCCTGACAAGCCCTGATTTAAAAAAAAAAAACAAAACCAAAACACTTTGTTTCCCCTGCATGATGTACTCTAAAATGGAAGTGGACTGGCAGGAGTTTGTGGAGACTGCTTTTACAGCAGCTTTGAGCTTTATGCCAGGGAACAGTGATGGAGGAGGACTTTTGGTGGAGCTTGCGTGGACATCTGCTACAAGGATCAGGCCCTAACAGAGGAATTGAGACCGAAAATCTCAGAATCATTCGTTTCCACTTAAAGTACTTCCTAAAATCTGAAAGGCTCAGAAACTGAGCATTGCATTTGCACATTTCTGTGCCAACACAACATAACATATGCTTCACATGTCTAGAAACATTATGGTGCTGCTTCCATTTCCTGCCAACCACTACAACTCTTTCTCTTCCTTCCTGATTTTAGGTTTTGTGAATTGTTTCAGTGCAGGAAGAGGAGGAATAGAAGAGCACTTCTGTACCTGGGAAAAGTAAGTGTTTAGAGGAAAGAGGCAAAGCATGTGTTCTCAGGATCAGTTGGCAGAGGAGGCAGAAAATACCACAGAGCGTGATACAAACTGAGAAAAGATTTTGTACTTGCTTTTCATTTGTTCCCACAACAGATGCATGCTGGCCTGACTCAAATACTCCATGAAGTAGCAGCCATTGCATATGCTTCCAGATCTGTGTCAGCCTGGTTGAAGGCAAATGCTGCTAGCCGAACACAAGTTGAAGAATCAGCGTAGCAGCTACGACCAGGATGGCTACAGGTCCTCAAAGTCCCATCACAGCCTGCAGAGCATAAGGGTCGTCTCCCACTCCCTTCAAGGCTAAAATTGCTTTAAGTTGTCTCTGCTAGGAGCAGCACTGGTTTCAAGGTACATAGCAACATTGATAAACTCGGTATTCAATTTTAGCAAGACCACAAATGGAGGAGCCACCCTTCAAACAGGTTCAGATTTGGGAGACAGTCAAACATGTGAAAGATCTGATCCTTTTTTAAATGATTCAAACCATCTGAGTACCACGCAAGTCTGCACAAATGGACTGAACTCCCTAGAGGTAGCCCTTTCTCATGAAATTTTGAGTATTTCCAACCCTGGCTTGGCAAGAAGTAACATGAGAGCAGACTCCCTCGTGGTATTTTGGTATTTCTGATTCCAAACAGCCAAAAAAACAGAGCAAGAAGATGGATTTCAGTATATTATCTGAATTTATTAGACATATAAATTATTTTAACTTTTTTTCTGATGACAAACCCTCTAATATTTTTGAGCACAGACCCAGTAATCTTGATCTATGTGATGGCTCAACTTTACTATATGCTTTAAAGCCTAGCTTCTAGGCATTGAGTTTTTGCTTGTTTCAAAAATAAATGCATCACATGGCAAAACTGTCTCTTCCCTTCTTCCAAAAAATTAGCCCAGTCCAATGGCAGACCACTGCTCAATAGACAAGTAACAGTAAGACTCTGCTGACATTTCTACCACAAGAAGTCCTCTGCCTGTTACACTATAGGCAAGATAGCTCTAATAGCCAAGGTAGCTCTAGCAAGGGCTAGTGGGAACTCATGTACTCTCAAAGGTCAAAGAGACTGGCATCTATAAATCTCAGGGCCAGTTTAAATAAAGCAATAAAGGGCATAGTCTCACCTACGAGGGAAGCCAAAACAGTGTGATATTTCCCCCAAAAATCTAACAAAGGTGCAACCAAAACCAGAGATTAACACACTCCTCTTGACTGGCTGTAAGGGGAAAGCCACATTTTGGAAAAGAACGAAAGAGGGTGTGTATTTATATCCAGAAGCTACAGGAACACAAAAAAAAAAAAAAAAAGTTTTTCACCCAGAGACTGATTCCTGAAGAGGCCCACAGTGGCAAAAATAGGATAATTGTAAAATAATAGCTCACCATGTTCTCACACTTTTTTTTTCCATGCTGCTAAAAGCAATTCACTCAATCAGCAGCTGGCTATCACCAAAATTCCCTCCATCTCTGTATTCCACTTAGGGAGTAGCAAATATAGGGCACTCAGCTCATAACTTTTGGTTTTTTCAAGCAAGAAAATTCTTATAAAAATGAAATAAGCCTCTGGTTTAATGGCCATCAACTGAGTACAATAGCTATGCTGGGAACAAGAGATCTTGAAAAAATTCCCTCCATGACTATAGGGCTGATTCTCTCATATTGAATGATCATGGCATAATTCCAGATGCAGAAAAGCCAACTCTTTCAGGATGGTTTGTTCTCGATTTTAGCTAATCCTCCCAGACTATAGACTATTCTGTAATAAACCAATCAGCGAGGGGGCTCCCAGGGTGCAACACCCCACTTCTCAAAACTTGGATCCACACCCAGTCACGCAAACTCGTCCTACACGAAGGCACACGTTTGTGCACCCGCTGCTAATTTCCAGAAAGCCTTTACCACAGACGTTCTGGGAAAGTGGTTATCTTCCATCTGCAGTTTCTTTTTTCAGCTGGTCTTCATAATCAGTTGGCTTCCCTGTACCCCTGTCGATCACAGTCAATATTTCTATAGCACGATCTATAAGACTGCTTTAACCTGGCATGAGTCTGGACATTTTCTACTTTTTTCCCAGCCTCTTTGACAAAAGGTCATTCTTCCCAGAATATACAAGGGCCTGAAAACAATACAGGACCCAACCGTCTCATTAACAACAAACAAGACTAGTTAAAAATAGAAGGAAAGAGGAATTATATCTTGCATTTATTTTGTTTTAAACACAGCCAGCAGACACATCTGCTAAATCGAGGCTAAAGAGGTTCAGTTTGGGTTTATACAGCAAAAAAGTTCCTGCAGTTTCAAAGACCAGTTCCTGTATAACAGTCATCTTTTGTGAGTCTCTCTTCAGGCACCCTGTGAGTAGGGCAGTTTCTCCTTTCTGGAGCATTATTCTTCTCATTGAAATAACCACAATTCTACTATGCTCTCTTGCAGTTTCCACGGACCAGATATTCCTCCCCTCCTCTCAAATCATTCTGTGACATTATTATGTACAATCAGCATGTTGTGCTCCATCTTGAAGGCAGATGAGGTCTTTGAGGATTAAGAAAAGGTGCAAGGTAAATGTTAGATATGTTATTACTACTTTAATTAGGTGTCCACCTACTAACAGCTCCTCACTGAAAGCATGAATTTAAAACTGGGTTCTACCAACTTCCTGCTCCGAGTTGCCCGTCGTCTGCCGTCAGCACATCAAGAAATTAACTGGAGCCTGGGGAAATGGGAGACAAGGGAGGACTTTGACCACACAGCAAACATTAATGCGGAGAAGAAAGGGCCCCTTTCAGAACCAGCATCCCAGTTTTGTGGATCCCAAGTGTTTCATCTCTCAATCTACTGCCTCATTCTTCAGAAGCCCCAACATCTGAAACGTGTCTAGAACAAGGGATGGAGTCAAGTAATTCTTCCACCAACAGCTCCAAACACTGCCAGCACAACATGCCAGAGCTGTCAGCATTTTGCCTTCCTTCCCCACTCCCTCTGACAGCCCACCAAAATGAGAACTGTTTCTGGAAAGCCACTGTAAAAGACCATGCCAATGGAGGAAAAGCCCCAACTGGAGCACTGGCCAACAGTCCCAGAATTACCACCTGACCAAGCTGACATGAATTTCACTTGAGCTAGCTAAATTGACCCATAATTTGCAAACATTCTCAATTCATAAATCAGTAATAATTCAGAAGTGATTATTGCTGCATTACATCATTTTCTAACAGCATCACAATGCAGCTGCTTGCTACATCTGTATTTTATGGATACTATCCACAAGTCAAGGAAAAATATTTTCTGCCAGGACCCACTAATTATTAACGTGTTGAGAGAGTAAAGGTAGGCTAACACGAGGACTCATTTACTCTTCACCTTTTATGAGTTACACTTCTATCTGCTTAAAGCTCCTAGTGGTAGGAGCCTGGCACACTCTTTGAAACAGATTATTTGAGTTTCCATCCCCAAATCCATGCTTTCCATTTTGGCACAGTGGGAAGATTCTCCATAGAGGTGCAATACGAGTTGCTGCAGATCAGGACTCAGGTGTTTGGCAGGTTTCTGCATCCAAAGTTCAGATAACACCTGGCTGTATTGTCCTGCCTGTAGCTAGAATGATGATTCTTTATCTACCATAAGTTCAAGGGAAGCAAAAATGCAAACACCTAGAAAACCAGCATACGGCAGATTTACAGAAGCCATTGGGTCTTGAAACCTTGTAGGAAGCACTGAAGCAACCGAGTCTCATGGTGTGGTGAAGAGGCAATCAGCTAACTTCTCTTGCACTATCTCCCTTCTCTTGCTCTTGGATAATCTGGTTTTCCTATCAACTATTTTAATAGTCTTTGCTGAATAAAACATACCAGGTTTTCAGGATTTTGCATTAAACAGGCATGTGATTCATGTGTGTTTTTGAGGTTTAGCTATGTAATCCCCGTTGGCAATTTTTCTGTCAGAGGTTCTAATACTTCTGGAGACAATATCAAAATTATGCATGTATTTATGATTACGTACAAAGCTGGCATTATTCAACTGCAAATCTGTAGCCAAGAGAAGAATGGAAACTCCCTAAACCAAAGATGATTAAAAAAAAGTCATTCTTTTCGATCACACAAGGTCTGGTGGATCTCAGGTTGCCCTTTTTCCACCTGGTCCTTCTGCTTTATGTCCATTCCCTGTGGACTGACACACAGGCCACTGCTTGATCTTCGTACCCCTGCCCATATGTTTAGGCTTCCATTAACGTCACATAAGAGACTAGCTGGAAGAGACGCACTTGAAGGAAAGCAGAGCCAACACATCCCCCTTCTCCACAGCCAAGCGCGCTGTGCTGCCAGCACATCTGCTCCCCACCAAGCCAGCGAGCCTCAAGGTTATTTTGGGACCTGCATCTACACTAAATGGCAGCACAGAGCACCAGCAGTATGAAACACAGTAAGGACCATATTGCTGAAACCTGCAATTCATGGACCAGCCAGCACAAGGGCAGCTAACCAGCTCAAAAACAGAACACAGACATGTTTTCAAGGACACAAGACCCCACGAAATACTAGCTCCTGATGCACTGAAGTAGAGCAAGGGGGCACAAAAGACCCCCATGAGGAGGATTTGGGGGTGATGCTCTGAGGCCCTCCCTCCAATTTTGGCTGTGCCTTTATGAAGGCAAAGCTGCCAGCGAGAAAGCAGGGTGTGCAGTGACTTCAGGCTGTTGAAGACCAGCCACGGAGGGCGCCTGGGCCGCCAGCCTTTGTCCCTCTGCCCGGCAGTGAGGCAGCAGGGACCTCGCAAGCTGCCTCTTCCTTGGGCGAACAGACAAGGCCTGTCACCCAGAGCTCAGCTGACCTGCCACGTGGGGCTTGGAAAGGGGAGAGGAGCAGGTGATACTGCGGATCAGCTAAAAAGCATTGCATTAGGGGGGACGAGGTGAGTTCAGCAGGGAGCAGCCCTCCTCCTGGGTGTGGGGGGGCACCTGGGCTTGGCAGCAACGTGCCTGTCCCCTTCTCGCAGCCAGAAGGCCTACTTTAAAACACCCACACTTTACTTTTTATTACTGTTTCTATCACTTATTTGCCATGGGAGGAGGGAAAGCTGTGGTCAGGTGCAGCATTCAGCAAGAACCCCATCCCCGGTGGGCGCTTGGCCTCTAACTGCATGAGGAGCGGCCACCTGCCTGGGTATCCAAGGCCCGTGGGGCAGCAAGCACTGCTTGGCCCTGGGCTTGCATGTGCTTTCACAACACTCCTAACTCGCCCACCTGAGCTCAGGGGTATTTAGGGGTAATAGATACCCCAGTATGCTCAAGTGCCACAAACTAGTCCCCATTCTTGCTCTACCTGGCAGGCACAGTCTGAGCCGTACCTGCCTGCAAGGTCAGCACCTGGTAAAGAAGAATGAAATACAGCTTTGGAGGTGGGGAGGGAAACGCAGGGAGACGTGTCAGAAAGCCATCGCTGACAAACAACTTTTAACCACCTCTCCAAATAGAAAAAAGAGAATTGTGATAGCTAAAGCTGCATGAAGGAGGCTTCGCCCCCTCCTCCCAGAGACACTGCAGCATTGCCTGAAGTTCACTCTGTCTCTTCCATGCCTAGAGAAGCACCCATGGGCTCCAGAGCACACCCGGTCACCTGCACAGCTACGTGGCCTGCTCCTGCAAAAACATATGCTTCCCTCCATACAAACCTTGCTCATTTATGGTCTTACATCTATCCCAGCAACAACACTATTACTACTAGAATTATTTACTCAATTGTGAAATCAGTAAAGACTGCCCTTAGGGAAACAAGGTAATGAAAATCCTGAAATGTGAGTACCTTAGACTCTAGGAAAGTTCAAGTCTCAGGCCCTTCCACAGGCCTTCAACAGCATGTCAAGACACAACACCACCAAGAAAAGCAAATAGAGGAGAAGATACCTAAGGAATAAAAATGCTCATTTAGGATCCATCAGCAACAGCCTTTCACATCCCTCATATTTCCCTGAGGGCTACACCCCCCTGCCAAGATCCTCTCTGCTGTGGGCGGCTGGAGTGCACGCACGGCAGAGGCATCACCTGGCCAGGACCCAGCCCCCAGATGAGACTTGGGACATGCAGGGCTCCAGCCACAGTCGTCCCCACAGCCCTGCTCCCCCAGGGAAAGCTCTGATTTTTAGGCAGGTGATATTTTGACAGCACATTGAAACTGTATGCAGAAAGCAAGTGTTTTGCACTATTACTTACACGGATACTGAAAACACAGGGGGTTTCACCCTCATAAAAATATTTCAACAACAGAATTGCTGTAGCCCTCGTGTATCCAACAAAACTAGCACTTTCCACAAAGCCGTGAACTGGGTTGGAAATTGTATAAAACTTTAGTTTACATAAGTACATTATGCTATTGGAGCCATTCTGTATATTAAGATCCAATCAGACCACAGTAATTATCTGCTGCTGGATAGTCTGTGATTTACGCGTTACTGTTCATGGGCACATAAAAATAAATGCTAAGACTTTACTAAAATAAGCTTTGGCTTCTAGATATTTAAAATTTAGATGCCAACCTAAATAAAAAATTTATCTAGCATGAATTTATATCCAGTCTATTGTCTGAATGGCCTTTCTGTTCATCACCTGAACAGAAATATGCCTTTTGTTTGTTTTGAGGCGTATTCCAAAAACATACAGGTCACAGTTCTACCATTGCATCTTGGACCAGAACAGTATATAAATTAAAATAGTTTCCATTTGTTCTCACTGGAGAAAGTACCCTTTCTTCTTTTTTGCCGGTCTTCACACTCACATATCAAATGGCTTATAAAAGCATTACAGCTGCTGATTGACTAAGAATTATGCACAGCAACTAGTTTCCTAAAATATCCCGTGTTTTTGACACTTCTCATTTCTACTCAGTTGTCTGTCACATAGACTTACTTTTGGGGCAAGGAACAGCTTTTAATACCCATGCAGAACCAAGACAGACAGAGGCTCAAAGTGGGTGGATTCACTAGGCTCTACTGCAATAGGAACAGCTAACAGCATAAGCCCCTACCAGTTTTTGCTTACAAGAAGTAGATATGTCACACTAACAAGTATCAATCGGGGTCCTCACCCAGGGAAACATTGCCAGATTTTCACTTATTTATCAAAACCCCAGTTATTCTATCTAAGAAGTAACTGAAACTTTGAGGAATGATGTTGAATAATTCTTACAGAACAAGCAGACTGTAACAGAAAACCAGTTAAACCCTAGAAGGTCTCCTAGTAAGGGCTAGTAGTACGGCAAAACCACTGCACTTGACACTACAGGAAAACAAGCAGACAAAACTACTAAGACATCTCCTGCATCCAGCTCTGATGAACTGTCACAGGGGAGGTCGGGTCATCCTGTAGCCGACAGTGTGCCAATAATTTCTATTATATTCCAGTGGAAAAACCTCAACATCCGGGGGGTGTGGAGGGGGGCAGTTTCCTTCAGCTATTGTTTGGTCTCCAAAGATCACTTCTTCGGCTAAAAGGATGGGGAAGAGGAAAGAAAGAAAGAAAGAAAGAGACTGGGTGAATAATGCTCCGTGACTAATAGCCGTGGTCTGACCAGTCTGAAACAGTTTCAAGTACCCAAGAGCTTTTGAAGAGCCACAAGTTAGACACTAACAAAAACGCATAACACAAACCCTCACACCCCCTCCTTTTATCAAATGGGCGTTAGGATGAATAAGCTGACAAAAACAACATGGAAGTAATCTGCTGAGTAATTCCTCTAATATTCCACCGTGGGTTAGCTCTGAGAGTTTGAGGCACACAACTACGAAGGCGCTGCGCTGACTGTATTTCAGATGACAAATTCTCATTAGTCACACACAAATACTACATGTTGTTCCACAGCTTACACAAATGTTCTCCTGAAGCAGCACTCAAGTCATTAACAAATCGCTGAGCCCTCCCGTATATCTCATTACACAATTTCTCCAAGAGGACGTGAAAGCTGTCACCTGACTACTCCACACATCCCACTCCCTGTTATCATCCTATGGACTTCACTCAGCTCACGCATTCCCCACGCCATTTAAAGGTCTTTGGTATAAATTCTGCTTTCAGGGGGTGGCACACCAGCTAACTGCTGGAGGGTTGTTTCATGTATCTCTTCTGTTGATCAACACAAATCCACCTCCGGCTGCAGCATCATTAGATTAAGCTTGGCAAAAGCAGATAATAGTAATAATAATAATAACATCCACCTCTAATATAGTATTTTAGTACTTTTCATCAGCAGATCTTAAAAAAGGGTACAATACAGAGGGGTGCAATATTCTTCTGTGGCTCTTCCCTTCAGACCTTCACCTGTAAGGAAATTGCTTAGCATCTTTCATATTGCTGGACTGTGAAGACATATTCCACTAAAGCAATGCATGCCAGTCCTGCATAAATGGAGGTGTAGTGATTCCTGTGAATATCATTTTTAAGTCACCAATAGACAAAATTCCATTGTATAATTATTGTTGAAAGGGAAGGAATAATTCACAGGACATGGTTTGCTTGAGTCTTTTTCAACTCACAGAATATATAGCAGTCATAGACATTATTCCCAGATTTAGTTTAGCATTTGAAGTTTCATATCTTTTTATTCCAAGATCACTGTTAACACATTGAGCTTGACCTATTAATATCTAGATTAAGTGATCAGAATTACAGAGAATGCCATTTTACTTCTTGAGTAGACAAGTACACAATTCTGGTTCAAATACTGCAATTCACTGAAACATGTCTTGAAATAACAAATGTTAGAAAGCAATATGATCTATTCTATAGAGAAGAAAAAATACTTTGCTAGTTACATTTTGAACACACCTGCCAAATTCTCAAATGATTGCATGATCAGAAAAAATGCATGGCATTAACTATAACTAGTTAGCAAAGATAACTCAAAGCTAAATGGGAAGTGCTCAAAACTCCCAACTAAATCATCTGCTAGCTGTAAAAATCAAATCATGTTTACTTAGATGCCTAAGTATTATTTAGCCAGCCCTCAAGTTGAGAACATTATTCTACCTTGGGAGAAAAGCTGCTTGGGCTAAGGCAAGAACTGTGATACAATTGCCATCCAAACCTTTGGGGAAAGTCTGGCAGCACATCCAAAGTCTACACCTAGCACATGCTTGTATGTAAGGCAGAATCCTAAAATCTGGATGTAACAACTGAAATGTAAGGGAAATTCAAATTTCAGACCACCCCTATCTAGAGGGAAACTTGTTTAAAATTGAGAGCAAAACTCAAGATCCTAAAACACTGAAAAGGCACTATGTGGACTTTGTGCAGCTACAGAACTGATTATAGAACAAAGCAGAACTTTGAGGTACAACCTGAGCGGTGAATACCAGAAGTCAAGACCACTCCTATCCTGGGGAAAGCTTAAGCAACAAGCATACCTAAAATAATGTGGCAGCAGTACAACAAACTGTGGGGATCCTTTCAGCTGCAGACTTGTGAACAGGAACAAGAAGCCACAGATGAGAACAAAAGAGGGATGGGGAAATGAATGTCTTAGAGAGGCTCTGACAATTCTGAAGATGAGAGGTGACAGGACAGATTTTGAAGAGAGAAGTAAACAGAGTGGAAGTCACAAACAGGAAAGCTGACAGCCAGAAACTCTTTGGATTTTAAATGAGCTCAGTGGACAGAGAAGGGGAAAGATCGTTGAACTGTTACCCATGAATGACAAGGATGGAAGTGGAGCACTGAGAAAGAAGACATCCAGCATATTTGGCAGTAATAGCTTTAGGAGGGTCTTGAACAGGGACACAGTGGCAACTGAT
The DNA here is from genome assembly GCA_013401275.1 of Pandion haliaetus. Taxonomy (NCBI): domain Eukaryota; kingdom Metazoa; phylum Chordata; class Aves; order Accipitriformes; family Pandionidae; genus Pandion; species Pandion haliaetus. The sequence goes on along the minus strand of VYZV01009315.1, from coordinate 131,126 downwards.
CCTGCTTAGTCTCTGACATGTATCAAAGCAGAGAGAGATGGGGATAAGTGGAAAAGTGTCCAACCTAGGAGGAGAGATGAAGAAAGAAGCACCAGAAAATTCAGCAAAGACAAGAGAGGAAAAACCCTTGGACATGTGCGGAATTGCTGATGAAGTGTTTACTGATGAGTGGTGAAAGAATCACATCATGTCAGCTCAGCAAGCTGGGAAAAGCACCTCAAGACTGAAAAGGGGCAGAAACACTCCCTAGAACAAAGGCAGCAAAAACACAAAGGGAGCTCAATGCATTCATAAGAGAGCATTTTTAGTACAGTATGGGGAAGCCAACAGGGAACATTGCAGCAGAGTCCATAGGGGATATGGAACCAATTCCTTTTTTCCTGATCTACAAAAGATACTTTTCTTCTCCCCAAAGAACAAGATCACTTTCTAAGTTTAAAATTAAACCTCTAAATATTTGAGGAGGACATCAAGGGTCTAAGGAATAAGAGGACCTAAGAAAACTTGTGACGTGTGGCTAAAAACCTTTCTAACTCCACAGGAGAGGTCTCAGCAAACGTCAGCTAACAAAGGACCAGTGATGGCTAGCAATGGCCAGAAGCATATGCAGTGCTCCAGTTGATCCACCAAGCACTGTTTCCTGAACTAACACACTTATATTTGTCAGATAACATTTGCCAACAGGTTTCACACCCACTGTTTGTCCCCACAGACTAATTTCAAAGTGACCCTCAGAAAGTGGATCTCAAATAGGAGGGCTGAGACCACCAGTCTCAGTTTTATGCCACAGTTACTTTTAACATGCTTTGCAGAGGAGGAGCCAGGAAGAGCCCTTCAGCTCCCATCCGGCCATTAGCTCCAGCATGACAACACCAACACCTTGTTATTTTCAAAGCGCATAAAGACTCCCCTGCCCTGTAGCAGTGGTGCTGCTGGGCCTGCACCTATCCAACAGGGGATGCTACTGCCACTGGGATTCAGTAATTCTGAGCCTTGTTTACCTAGGGCAGGAGGTTTTAAGCACAGTCAGTGAGCTAGGAAGGGCAGGGGAGAGGGAAGAAAAGAGCTGTGGTTTCTCTAACAAAATGCCTAAGTGCCAGCTGCTACATCTGAAAACTTGGCTCACATTACTCCACCAGGAAGGTCCACGGGCATCAAACGAGGTAAGGCATCTATCAACACAACCATGCTAAAATGCCCAGGCTGATGCACCTGAACATGCCACACAAGATGCACTGAGCTGTTGCAGTTAATAAAAGCATCTTCTCTCCTGTTGAGTCTGCTGACCTCTCATGGCACCCCATGCTCACCACTGGGCAGGAGACACCTCCATCCTCATCCAGCAGACCCTGCTCCTGAGCAGCCCAGAGGGCTTCCTAGACACTGTAACACAAGGTGCTCTGGCCTCTTCCCCACCACAGGCAAGCCACACTACACTGAGCTAGGGAGAGCAGACACCTTTTTCCTGTATAACGGAGCCTCTCAGCCTTACATGGATTAAGGACTTTATAAGAGGAGCACTGGAAAATGCAAGGTGGTATTGTATTGTATTAATGGCACTTAATGGTGTAAATATGGAAAAGGAAATTACTGTAATTGATTGACAGTCTGGAAGCTTCCACATATGATCTAATGAGAGACCTGTGAGAAGCTGCTGCAGTAGAGGCTATTAATGCAAATCATATGCACCATGCCTGCTCTCTGAATTATGCAATGCCATGTGAATGTCTAATCTGTTTCACCAGGCTTGTCTCTATCCAGAAAGACTATTCCACTGACATGCTGATTAGTATATTAGGAGAGTTTTAGAAGTTCAGTGCTAGAGCAGGTGCCATCACAGTGTTATTAATTTAGTTCAGAATAAAACAAACAGGTCTGCACAGCCATCAAAATCACTACACAAGCCTACAAGATAAGTTTGTCGCAGCTGATGGGAATTTGCAGGAATGCCTTGTGACATGTGGTAGAAGTTAACATAGATAAGGATGGTATCACTTTTGTAGGAAACCACTGTTGAGAACTCGGGAATTGAAGACAAGGAAAAATGTTTGATATAGCTCCATGATATTTTGCATGGATTTCCAGAAAGCACATTGTGATAACAGAAACAGATGGGAAATTTAAAGGATGTAGTTGGCAAGTTGGCATATTTATGTTGCAGCAGTGTCACAGACACACAAAGCAGTGTACAAACATGTTGGAATATGCTGCCCGCCCCAAGCTTTCTGGGCTGATGCCATTGTATTTTGCCTCTAAGAATACATTTAGATCAATGATAGAAATTATTTTGATGGAGTAATCACAGTCCCTAGGGACCACTTGTCCTTTGTGCAAAGGCATAACACAAGTAATACCACAGTGTCTGTTAAAGGGAAGCGCAGACCTGGACTACAGGAGACCTCACACAGTTTCAGATTAAGCTTGGGGATATGAAGAAGGCTTGCATAAAGCCTCCTGCACCTGTGCCAGCTGTCTTTCCCTCATTTCCAACGAAGTAAAAATCACTCAACTTTAAGAGGAAATTGAGAGAAGGCACCACAATGTATACAGGATTCCTCACCGCTTTCTAAAAATAGACATTTTACAAGTCTGAAACCTAAATAATAAAGCTGAAAATTAGCCCTGCAACATTCACTCTAGCTAAAATGAACACCTAGAGCAACCATTTTGCCTCAGTATCACTTGCATCAAAGCATCACAAGCTAGCCATGTCTAAAAAAAGGTGGAGAGCCCATAAACCCAGTCACAAAAATGAAAAAGTAAATGTGGCTCTCCTCTTATTATGACAACAAAGTCCCAGCCCTGAGAGACTCTTTGTCCTTTTATACCTGCCTGGCACCTGGCAGGAGACAGGAAGGCTTCATGCAGGACAACTGCATGGACATGGAGGTCCCAGGGCAAAGCCAGGCTTTCCAGGTGAAAGGCTTGCCTTGCATCATGTAGGGGAAGGAAAAGCATCTTTCCCTCCCGGTCACAAGAGGCTCCAAGGCACCTCCACACCTGTTATATGGAAAATGGGACAGACACCATGCAATAGATCCTCAGGATCCTCTCCATTGATCCATACTGGATCGCTGTTTTCCACCAGCTTGTCTGCAAAGCACAATAACAATACACATTCACTTTTGTGCAAGTGCTAAGATTTCATAAAGTTATTACTTGCACAGAGACAATACAAAACAGTTCCGTTACAGTCTATGCTTTATGGCACCTGCATATGCATAGGGACAGATGCTGACAGCAGAGCCAAAGGGATCTTGAAAATTAAGTACCAGGAACGAGGCAGGGTTTCATATTTGACAAGTCAGCACTAAGGAAGCAGAGATCCACGTGCCATTGTAACATTACATAGTCTTGTAGGAAAAAGATGCTGAAAGCACCCTTGGATTCAGGCATTGTTACTTTATTAGCATCATTTGCAGTGCCATATCACAGCAGAGCCTCAGCCACATCAACTGTGCAAACACAGCACAAGGAAAGGGAGCCTTGCCCCAAAAGACTTGCAAATACACCAACAGCCCCTCAGTAGAGAACACTTGTTTTCTGAGCTAGGTGCAACAACCAGCTCTGAGGAATTACACTTGGGCATTACTTCTGTAAGCAGATGAAAGGCTGCCTCCACCCACATGGAGTCCATAGGCAAGGTGTCAGCTCCGAGCTGGACACCAGGCACTCAGGCTCAGCAGGGCCCTGAGTGCAGGGACGCCTGCTTGGGACCTGGGCCTCAGCAGCATGATGCATGGCTTCACGCCCAACCCTAACGGACCGCAAGACTTTTTGCAGGGAAATCTCAAATCTCTTCCCTCAGGATAAACATGTGTTTGGAAGCCAGTGGTATAAAATCCCTTCACAGTGATTTTAGAGAAGAAATAAATATATGTTTGTAAGCTCTCAAGAAATCACTACAACTTCCTGACAGCTACACAACTCCTGAGGAGTTGTAGGCACCCTGCGACCTGCAGACCCCCAGCTAGGGACAGGAGCACCTACACTGGCACAATGCATTTTCCCATTTTTTCCCTTCTTCTGCACAGCTCCACCTCAGAAGTTGCTTTGGGAAGGCAAGGATTAAGAATGTTTTGATCAGACTTGCCTTGTTAACAGAAAAAATAAACTCTCCATGACATTTTGATGTTTTGAATTCACACCACAAATTTATTAATGTTTCTTGGGGGGTTGAATTTGTCTGGGAGGGATGCACAGTGCAGGGGAGGGGATGGGGAGAGGTTTTGCAGGAAACAGAAGGCTTCTCTAGCCTTGGAGGAGTTATTTGCCACCCAGGGGCCAACACTTTCAGATTTTTGCAGAGATTGACGTTTTCAACATGTAGAAACACTCTGAGGGAAAAATATTTTGTGTTGTGTTCAGCATCCAAGATTTCACTATTCTACTTGCAGAACAGACTTATTCTCTCTGTGCTCATTCAACAAGAAGTTTGCTTTTGGGCAGGTTAGGTCAGAAAGGCAAAATCTGCGTCCAGATTTCAATTGCTTCCAAAAGAGCAGGCACACGAGGACTCAGACTGCTGTGCAGCTAGTAGCCAGCTGTGATTTAATACTCCTCTGACATTGGGGCAAGCTACCCTTCTATGGGAAAACCAATCCTATACCTTAAACCACATGGCATGCCACTCCACAGAGCCCAGTAATGAAGGAGGACGGTATTAACATTCCAATCAAAACATCCAGGAGGAGGAAAGGGAGAACTGGTACTTCCAGTGTCAACTCTAATTAGCAGGAAATAGAAGCCGCAGATGAGAAACAGAAAGCATCTATATGTGAAAGCATATTTAGCTTTGAAGCTGGTGTGGGAATATTGGCTTAGTCCTTACTTTCCCAAGTGTTATGTCATCTCATGTGTAATGTTGACACTTACAAGGATTACTTATTAAATAATTCCTTTACAAGCAACAGGGAATAATTCTGGCCTTTGATATAGACAGATTATGATCTCAGATGCTACCATAAAGATCTTATATTCATCTTAACAGGCTAAGCACATTAAGAATCAGGGAAGAAAATACATGAATGCAAAATATGGAAAGTAAACCAAAGAACAGGAAAATCAGCAAAGCCATGCTGAGCCACAGGTTTTAGTACCTAAGAAAGGGAAAATATTAAGAGATTAAATCTGTCCACACCAGTCTTCAATTAAGTAAAAATTGTGTTCTATGCCAATCTGGGCAGAAGACTTTATTTATTTATTTATTTTAAGCAGTTCCCCATTTTGGGCCCACAAAGAAGGAAAAAAAAAAAAAAAGGTTTAAGAACAGCCTGCAGATGTCTAATTAACCTGACACTGCCTTCCGGTCAGGCACAGCCAGCTCCCAATTACCTGCAGGTGCTTTATCCAGGTTGTGGATGAAGCCTGGCATGATGCAGAAACTCCCAGGCCAGCTCTGTATGGGTGCGATACTGCACGTACACCGCTAGCCTGCTCCTCCTAGTCCTGGAGCAGTTTAGTCTGTTTGAAACAGCACAGAGCCTGAGTTAATAAGCTCCACCAGACCTGAACCAGTGGAGGACCTGGCCTGGATACTGCTGCTCTGCTGCAGAACCAGGAACACAGCACATGGGCACCCATCACCACCTCAGGCTCCCAAATGCTGTGAGCAGATTGGGGGAGAGGAGCAGTGACTTCCCCAGAGCTGTTAGTCCCAGGAGGGCTCGTTATTCAGGCACAGGAATGGAGGAGCACAGGCCCAACAAGCTCAGAGCCTCACACCCGACCCAGGGCACTGTATCCATCTTCATGTTGCAGAATGCCCAGTAACTTCCCCACCATCCGGGGTGTCCAGAATAGAAATGAAATAGCTACAGCTGCTGAGCTGGCCATCACATCAACCCTGAGTGGTTTGTGCTGCAGTCAGTATTACAACTGAGTGCCAGAAATCAGATTTGTGCTGATGGAGAGTCTGAATTCAATGCTCAAATCAGGCCTGAAACAGAGGTGCAGCTGCTCTGTCTGGAGAAGCTGGACCCAGTATCACAGTTCAGGCAAGCTCTGCTTTGTGGAGAGGCACCAAGAACCCTGTAACATTTCACAGTAAACTTAGAGATCTTTCTGCCTGAAGTCCTGAATGGGCAGGTGCAAGGGACCCAATGATCCTCCTGTTACAGCGCACCTTGGCTTCAGGGAAATTGTACTCGGGGTCACTTTGGCACCAACCTTTTTTTTAAAAACAACAACAAACAAACACCCCTGTCCTTTCACTAGGACCTGTTTTCAAGCTGTCCCCATGTGAGCATCTGCTCTAACATGGATGGGGGGGGATGACTCCTTTAGAAACAAGCTGAACCAAAAAAAAAAAAAAGAAACAGCGCTAATTTAATTTGTTTTCTCAAACTGCAAATCCTCATACGTGCTTGAAGCAAATGAGGCATTAAAGCTGAGAATATGCATTGAGGCCCTTCAGCAGCACTTCCTTCAGAGGAATGGGAAAGGCCCTTTTCATACTGTCCCATTGTCCCCGCCAGCCGCTAGGTGTTTGGCCCTGCAGCTCCAGCTAGCAGCACAGTATGGGGTTACCCAGGGCAATGAGCGACAAACAATTTAAAACTTTTCCATAAATCTGAAAAACAAAGAGGCTTTTTATCTCTGCACTGAAAAGAGTAAACGAGCAGAGCCTCCATCCCCAGAGCCCACTGCACTGGCGTGATCAGAGCAATCAAGCTGATGGTCTGACAGCAGACCTGCAGCAGGCAGTCCTGTTCTTACAGCAAAGAGAAATAGCTCAAGAAATCCTTCCCAGTTGCCTGCTACAAAAGGGGAGGCCCTTCCCCCTGAACCCCAGTATCCTTCCTGCTGGTAAACGCATTCTGCCACTTCTCCTGCTAGTCACACCATCAAGAGGCACAGCTCCCTCCAACCCTAAGAGTCACAGCAACATGACAAAGGCAGAATAGGGCCCACTATTAGCTGCTTCCTGAGCTTTAAGAAGCTCATGCTTTTTAATAAAAGAAATCAAGCCAGAAACACTTTTTAAGGTAGCAAGTGGAAAAGCAAAGTGAGAACTTTTTTCCAACCTAGAGAGTGGCACTGAGGAGAGAATAAAGACTGAAATGACTGAAAGCCTGCAGAACATTTTATAAAACAGTTATTTTTCCCCCCAACAATGGTAGTCTGTCCCTGACATGAATCAAAAATGTCACAAGGCAGTTTGGTGAGGCCGCATGTGAATACTGGGTATTGAGCTGCAGCAGCTGCAGGCAGACTTTGTGGTTAACCCTGTGAGACTTTCACTGCTACAGCTGGCTTCGATTCTGTCGCGGCGTCCGAGCAGCCACTCCTTCCCACTGCACTGCTGCTAAATATAATCACAGCCTTATCACTGTCTGCATTTCATTCCACCACAAGCATCACAGGACCAGTTCAATGGTAAAGGTGTCAAATTAAGAGATACATCTATACGTATTTTACATATGAGCCTTCTGTCTTTTAAGGTCTTAAGTTTATGCTTTATATACTTTAAAAACTTAACAGCCCAAAGTGACCTGAACTCAGACCTGTGCTTATTCAGGAAGCATCAGTTCACTTTGCAAAATCTTAAAGAGGAGAATAAATTAGTTTTGCCTAAGGAACACCTCTCCCTACACCACTTGGAAGCCTTCTCTCCTACACCAGTACTAGGAGGTCTGTTGCCATTCCTTTAAAATCCAAAGCACTAAAGCTACCCACTTGCATTTTTATCTCCATGGTATCCAGCTCTACAACAGGACACTTCCTAAAACTTTCAGCATAAATGATGCTCTCTGCTTCTGCAACACCAACAGCAGAGTCCAACAATGCAGTAAACTTCGATTAGTGAAAAGCAAATATTTTATGTCTCAAGCATCATGAAAATTTCTGCAGTTCTTCAAGCTGTTGTTAGAAGCCTACATTATTTTCAGCTTGCCTCATATAAATTCCTTTTCCTTGCAACATGCCTCCCCTGCAGACAGAAAGGTAAGGAAAACAGCTGGAAGGAGATGTACACAGTTCTCAAGAAACACAAGCCTGGTTTTGCATGAAAAGTTTCAGTTTAAAAATAATATTTTTAAAAGTTATATTTTTTTAGCGATCTGTAACCAGCTTCAACCACCACATCTTTCCCAAGACAGCATTTTGAAAAGAGGTCTTGACTAGCATCTTTAAATAGATTCAGAATTGCTCTAGTGACTCTGAAGTAAACCCCTCATGGAAAAAAATACGGAATTGGTTTTTAAGTCTAATCAAAATAATTCAGCTTAGTGCAGTAAGCTGCATGCACTTCTATGCACCAGTGCAAGTCCTTGCATACTGATTAGTTTCATTACAGTGTTATAGGCTACTGCAAAGGCAGTATATTGGACCAGAGCACTCCTGGACTAGATTCCTGTAAAAAAAAAAAAAAAGGAAACCTGAAAAACTTCCATTTCATCAATGGATTTATATGCACACAGGGATTTACTTATTGGGTTAAGCTTTAAGCATTTGCCTCAGCATAAACCCACAGCCAGGTTAACTAAGCAGAAGATCTGTTCACTACTACAGAAGTGATTTAAAACAAAGGCCATATCATCCTCCACCTGTGGTATTTACAGGAAATTTTGCTGGGGTCCAACTTTCTGATTGAGTGAATTTTTCCTTACAAGGCAGGCTTGGCCATCTGTAGAAGGAAGGCTGCAGTCCTAATAAATATTTGGTGGCTTTTTGCCACTGCATGCATCATCATCCTCTCCCAGCTCTCTTACCCTGCTGACACCTTCCCCCCCTCCCGCCACAAACCCCGCTAAAGTGCATCTCACTTCCCTGCAATCCAGGCCTTTGGCCAGTATTGTCTTTCCAGCACAAATATGCAATGGGTATTTTTAAGAGCAAGGCGCTAGAAGATACATATCAATTTAAAACAGAAGGCCCTTCCAATGTGGCCTCTCAAAACACCAAGGCATGTGTAGGGGCATTAGCAACAGCAGCCACCCCCACTTTTCTCCCAGAGTTTTTAACAACAGAGGCAAGAGACAAAAAAAAGGCAAATTCCAGTGCAATCAAATTGCTTGTGAGCACACACTATGTGCGCAGGATGGCAGGGCAGCCAGGAAAGCTACTGCTTCCCTTCACCTCAGCCCTCTACTCCAACTGACAGTGTTTTAGCCTGGAGCATACCTAAGGGCTACAGCACAAACTGCCCACAAGCAGAACAGCAACATGAAAAGCTTCATTGCATCATTAGGCCACAATTTGTGCTAATCCCCCAAATTTGGTGGGAAAATGTTAGCACCTAGGAAGTAGCCTGCCTTTGAAGAGAAGAACTCATGGCTGGATTTAGACTACCTGTCATCCTCTTCCTTTACTTAATCCCTACCCCATCCCTCAGCCCCATTTTCTCTACACTAGAAAAAAAAATTAAAAGCCCTCCTTCCCTAAGTCTAATGCAAGCCTCCTGACAGCGAGCAGCATTGTTTTAATAAGCCTTGGCAAGGCATGCCTATTTTTAATCACACAATTGGAAAAATTAATAAAAAAATAGAGCCAAAGAGAGTAAGAACAAGAGAAAAAGGGACTCTGGACTGTACACAAGTGATCAAAAGTAGAACACGGTGCCATTGTAAAACGTGGGGATCTGCCGACACCAAAACCAGCCTGTGGTGCCCACCACAAGGCTCCAGCCTGGGGTCTGCAAATAAAATCAAGAAAGAAGGATGGGCAAGAGAAGGAAACCCTCATTGCAGTGACAGGCTGGAGCTCAGGAGGGAGCTCACCAGCAGGCACCTTGTCTCCCCAAACCCTCACCTCTCCATCACCTGCCAGGGCACTGGGGTAGGCACAGCTTGGAGCTCAAGCAGTGAGCACTATCAGAGGATTTGTGGTGGATGTAGGTGGTGCCTTCTCTTTCTCTCCTTCTCTTCCCCTTCCTGATTTTGGCTTGGTGAACAATGCTTCACCGTCCAGGAGCGGGGTTTTGTGCTGCAGAGGCTCCTGCCTTTCACACAGGAGGCAGAGCTGAGAGCCCGAGTTTCTGTGGGCTGGAAACCTCCCACAACATGTGCTGAAGAGGAGGAAGGGTGTTTACCCTTTTACCCCAGCCAAAACCTGCTTTGATTAATTGTATCAAGCAGCCTAAGCAGTCCCGCCTCCCCCGCTGCAGGGAGACCTCTCCTCCCTGCTTTTACCAGTAGATGCCACCCACCACCCTGCCTGGCCCAGGCAACAGAGATGGTCAGCACCAGCATCACCTCCCCAGCACCACATGTGCAGGAAAGAAAACATCTGCAATTGCCCAATAGCTTTGTGGCTGTTCTTGAAATTATCAGTGCACCTAAAAGTTACCAGCCAAGCAAGGGAAGGATCCCAGGAGTGAAAAGCAAGTGGGTGACAGCTAAGCAGTACTGTCCCATCCAGGTATCTGCATCAGCCCACACTACCTCCCAGGCCAGGGCCTGTCTTAGTTGCTGGAGAGAAAAGAGCATTTTCAGATCATGCATCGTCAGAAATCTTTAACGTGCCTTGCAAAATCCTCAAGAGCTAAGAGGCTGCTTGGCTATATGGGTTTGGAGCTTGACACCGTAAGGCTCTGGCCTTTTCCATAACACGGTAAAGCTGAAAAGTGTCTTTTTAGTCATAAAAAGGGTTTATGTCATTTGACTAGCCCAACAGCTTTGTATTACTGATATTCTTTAAGCTTAACCTGCTCTGTGGTAGTGAGCCTCCTTACTTGGAAGTACTATACTTACATTGCTATTCTGTCAGCATAACTTACACCTGGACTTACAGAATGCAAGCAAAACATTAAGATCAACGCCCAAAAGCTGTTGAAATAAATTATCAGCATTCCCCTAGGTCTCCCCTTTCCCTGGCTTAGTGACTTTTATAATGGGTGTATAATTTTTAACATTGATTTGCCCTGTGAAATCAATGGGGCAACTTGCACAAGTCAAGGCAAAGCACTCACAGGTCCAGAAACTTCAGCTGTGCAGCATTAGTGGATGAACTCAAGTCAAGCACTATCATTGCAAAAGTGTGCTTTAGGTTCACACCCTCCACAAGGACAGGAGATGCATATTGCATTATAAGACCAATCAAATTACTTTAGTAGATGCACAGAGACTTTTATGTTCTGTACAAAATTCTACAACTTTGTTCTCACTAACAGGTGTGCATTATGCATATTTTAAAAAGACTAGGAAATAGATATTTCCAAATTTAAAATGTTTGGACAATTATTTATCAGTTTGCACAGACAGGTATCTGTCTCTGATTTTAAAATCAATTTTCTGCTTTAAAAGAGCCCAAGCCTTGTCACACAAGCTTCTCAGAAACGATCTTGGTCAACTGTACACTGCCCATAATGAAAGCTACATTTCTCTGTAGATTTACCTACAATAAGAGCAGTGAAGAGAGGGTTAGCACGTTACAGAGCTGTGCCAAATCTCCAAAAATTTCTGCATTTCAGATTTTGCTTTTTTAAAAACTAAAAATTGAGGAACAATCCAGTTTTGTTCTAATCTTTTCTGAGATTTCCCACACTTTGCATAAAAACAAATGGTGGGACTCTGAAACACTCTAGACAAATTATGTTGCAAAGGTTTCCTGCTACAAGTTTCAGGGAGACTGTATTGGCTAATCACATGCAAGGACTATACCCCAGAAGCAAGAAGTTCATCAACAGTCATAAAAGGGGAAGAAGAAGAAAAAGAAGTTGTTCAAGCTCACAGTGCTGCAAAGGTCTGGTTAAGCCTCTCTGTGGTAACAAGAATCACCCAAATCCATTAGTGCAGCTCAGCAGTATCTGCAGAGATACTGCTATCAGTAAAGATGTACCCTTGCATCTACTTGCTTTAGCTCTTTCCACATACTTTTGGAGAAGGAGTAGCACAATCCACATTCAGAGCTCAGCTGCTCCAGAGCATTTCTGCTTGGCTATTAGTAGACAACACCAAACCAGGAAATCTTAATGTGAATAGCCATAACTGCACGCTTTCAGGGGGGAAGGCTCATATTTTTTGTCCTGTTGGTGCCAAGTGCATGGCATCATAAAGTTGTGGTTGGTAGGCAAGCCTCCTAGACAACCCTGCAAGATAGATAAGTAGCAATTAAGAAAGGCCAGAATTCCACTGAAATAAAGTTTTGCTACTGAAACAAAACAAGAAAAGAAAAATAACAACTCTCCATTTCAGTGGATTTGGGATTTCACAGGAAGTATTTCCCTGAGACTTGCTATATTATTTCTCTTTTACTTAAGCTTAGCAAATTCTAGGGACAGTATGGCCAAGAAAAATACCTGCATACAATGAAAGTCAACAAGGAAAATTTTTCTGCTTAAATGAAGCTTGAAAGGCAGGGGATTGCAAGTAAATTCTTTTTCTTGCTATTTTAGATCAGACAAAACATACATTTGCTTTCTGCCAGCAGTCACACCTTTTCGGACCATCTTACCATCATCAAGGGAAACCCCAGACCTCTGCTCTGTTTTCTAAAGCATTGCTCACTTCAGTGACTGGGAGAAAAACAAGAAAAAAAAAAAAAAGGCTTATTTCCTTGCAGGGTTCCTACCCCACCACCCGAGCTGCATGCTCCCCTGGCACAAGCTCTGCCAGTTCAGCCTCAGTCTTGCCCCATGGTTGGCACCTTACCCACCCAAAAAGGTCTTCCCCCATACTCCGCATCTTACAGCAGAGGGACCTCGCTAGTTAAGGTGCTCCTGAAGGACCATAGCTGGTCCTGCAGGTCCAACACGCTTTCCCAGCTTAGAGACCAAATCATTTTTGTTGCAGTTAACTGGTAACCAAATGAGCAACAAAAGCAAGAGTGAGACCTCAGATCTGCTGCCACATCCCTCCTGCCTCCTGGCCAGTGCTGAGAGGTTTTGTTTCTCATTAGGACAAGCATGTCCTGCCATCCATCCTCCACCCTGCACAGGGCTGATTTAAAGGCAGAGGTGAGCAATGCCCACCCAGCCTGAAATCCCATTGATCCTCAGCTCCAGGCTGCTTGGCCACAGCCTTTCCGAGCCCCCTCCCCAAGGGCCACCACGTTTACAGCAGTGGCCCGACGGCCACCATACGTTTCCCACTCATTGTCCCACTGCCATTGTCCCAGTTGTCATTCTGCAGAACGGCCACAGCAGCACTTTCCATCCCTGAAATGCACCACACAAATGGGGAGCACAAGTCAAACAAAAGCTACAACCGTCTGTTTACTGGGGAGAAAGATCAATGGGCTTCAATGAAAGGACAGGAAGCTGATGTTCTCACTGTAACTTGTTGGTAAAACAGTGAATAGCGCTATCGAGGCTGACAAAGGCTCTTTTTTCCCCTCTTTTTTTTTTTTTTTAAATGAAGAAGCCAATGGAGAAGGTTATCGTGTAGTTATCAACAGGCCATGAAATGGGGAACATCAGCAAGTTTATTCAATTCTTTTGTTTGCTCTCTGAGAGAGTTAAACAGAAGCCTCAAAGTGCACACAGGAGGGGGAAAAAAAAAAGCAACAGAAAAAAAAACCAAGAAAAACCACACAAGCAAAGCAGCAAACTGTTAGAATTNTGAAATAAAAAAAAAAAAAAAAAAAAATCAAGTGGGAGCATGTATCCAAGGGGTTTGCAACCATGTTTGTTCAGCATCTTCCCTGTGTTCAAGGTGCATAGAGCATTCCAGTGGATTGGGAAGAAAAGCATGGCCGACCTACGGAAATAGCTAACCTCACCTTACATCCCTGCAAGGCCACCGCTGTGACAAGCCAGCCCTTAGGGCCCTATTAGAAGCACTACACCTGGTGTTTACATGATTAGGCCCTTCTTCAGTTATATCTGGAGCACTCAGGGATGCTCTAGTCTAGTCACCATCTACATCTTAGCATTTACTGGACATCATAAAAAGGGAGCTGTGCTCTGGTGGAAATACCACTGGATTCAAGCCTACTCATAAGGGGTGTGCTGTTCTTCCACAGGCATGGCCCCTCTTCTCTTACCAAGGTTTTTTCCACATAGTGAAACACCATTTTGCAGCTACTCATGGAAGTGTTCTTAAACCTCTGGAAGTTTAAAAAATGTGGCAACATGACTAACATCAGGAAGGGTGCCAATGAAAGAGGGGCAAACATACATTATAAACATCATATTCCCCAACACCTTCAAACTATGTTAATGTCATACAGCCTACATGTATTGTTTTTAATGCACAAGCCAAATGCATACACCTGAATATTCAGGTGTTTCACTGTGCACATGATATGCATAGATCTGCAATGCTGGTAAAGAATGAAAATGCTATCATATAACTAATGTCAAGTGTTTTGCAAACATGAGAAGCGAACATCTTTTTGCTCTCCCAGGACTCCTTCAAAATGGCCTACATATAAAATTTCAGGCTCCAAATTCAAAGTGAAGCTTTGCACAGGGGAAATTGTGATTTTCCTTGAAGGCTCACAGGAAAATTTAGGATTATATGAAATACATGAGGTTAGTTATTTGTAATGTTCTTCAAAGGACTATAGAAACTGAGAGGACTGATGCCATGGGAAAGCCAAGTAATTGGTGAAAATGTTTGGGGTTTTTTTTTTTAAAGGTTAACCATTTCTTTTACTGCTTCTGAAGAACTGTAAAGAGACTTGATAAGATTTCCTTCCTGCTTGCTTTGTGCCAGAAGTAAGATTCCTTAGGCTAAACGCTTGCAGTGAGCCTGTTTTCCTACTTAAAGTTTCTCAGCCCCATTATATACATTGCTATAAAGCTGGTACCTGCAGTAATCTATCCAGCAGCCTGAACACAGCAATACATCAGCAAGAGCTGTGCTCTCCACCAAGCACACATTGGCTACTGCAAAGCCACCAAGAGCCTTCCAGTTCACATTAACCTCCAAGGGGTCCCTAATAGACAGGGTTGCAGACATGCATGGGGGGTATGGTCACTCTTGTTCATTCCATGTGAGCACTAATTGCTCAAGCTACTGTCATGAAGCTAAATTAAACCAGAAGCATGTGGGTATTACACTGTTTGGCCCTAACATGAGCATGCTTGAAAAGCAGATGGGACATGTGCTGGTCTTGCAGCTGCCCTCCAGCTGGTTACCCTCTGATGTTGCTTGCAGCCCACTTGTCTTGCACAAGACACACAGAGGGGGGGGATGCAAAGGCAGGTTTGAAGTCATCTTGCCTACATTCAGCTTTGCCCACCTCTGCCTACTGTGTCAGACCTCAAAGAGCCAAAACAAAGGTAAAAGCATGCTGCTCCCCCAGGATCTGTGGCATATGTCCATACACATAGGCAGCCAGAACCTGGTCCTCTTTCTATTCCTTCTTTCAATGAGAATTGACAGGCCAGCGCCTCTATTAGGGTGGCTTGCACCAGGAATAAAGAATGTGTAACAATGACTCACTCCAAATAAGACACACACAGTCCTTTTATTTTACTTAATATAAGTGTTGCTTCTGCTAGTCATTACTTTCAAATTCTATAAACTCCTTGGTGTGGTCCTGGTTATACATCACTTCAGGTTTTTCACTAAATCACACAAACCAAAATTATCTTCCAGGTATAGTTGAGGTGCATTTTGTATCTATATACAGATATTGTGAAAAATAGCTATCCCTTGACATCACTGAATGTGGGTGCTCCTTCCAGAATGAAAGTTTACTTGACAAGGTATTCAGCAACAGTTATTACACTTTAAGTGTATATCCTGCCTTAATCCAACAGAACTTTCAGCTTTCTTTTGGAGGCATAACAGTTGAATTGATCTTTTATACAGGGGACAAATTTAATTTTCCGGCTCCGATTTGGAAAAGAATGCCTATTCAAGACCGCACTTAAGCCTCATGGAAGTCAATGGGACCTAAACACATGTTTACAATTAGCCATGTGCTTAAGTGGTGGTCTGAACTGGGTGAATAAATGTGAAGTCAGTAGGTCTGCTTGCATAAGAAAGAATTACCAGTCTGGGAGAGAATTACAGAATTTGGCTATAAGAGGCTGGAGGATTAGTAACAAATGTGTCATTCCTGTAAGTAATTTACTTAAACCAGAGCCATGGCAGAGCTGTTTAGACTATGCACCCAGATTAATTTGAAGGGCAGACTTAGAACATAATTATCAACCAAGGACAACTGTAAATTTGTAATAATATATCAGAATCACCAACTGACTTTCAAATGAGATCTACAGAACCGAACATTGTGCTCAGATTTCATGAGTTCCAGCCCATTTCAGAGCTAGGTTGTGACTTCACACAGAAAACTGAGTAAGCAGCAGTGCAGTCCAGAAGTAATTGTGGCTACAAAAAGTGAAACCAAAGAGCATATGTAAGAGCCTCCAAACCCTTTCAAAATTATTTTTACAGTAGCAGTTTATGAGAAAAATATGAGAAGCCATCAACAGAGCTTAAGGGGTTTAAGCTCCCAACTCTCATTGACTGATAAGGCTCCTGTAAACTGTCAGACATTTCTCTAGGTACTCTAAAGATAACTTAAGAGTGAGGATAAATCCCTGTATTGGCCATATTTAAAGAAACATATTATGATTTCCAGGCAAGTTTATCATATACATCACTTACCCTCCTTCTTCCCGGGCTTGCTCAGTATTACTGACACATGAATTGCTGGTACATCTACATTTGATGAAGTTTGCACACTCCTACATTACATAGGAGAGGAAAGGGAATCAACTCCAGATGTCAGTCCAGCTCTGTAAGATCAATGAGAAATTCAACAATTAAGACGACTTGGACCAAAAGACCCTTAGGGGTGGGTTTTGTTTTTTTGGTTTTTTTTTTTTTTTAATAAATCAGTGCTCCTACTGTACATTTAATGCATTACTGTCATAGCTGGCTATGAAAGGTGACTATCCAAACTGGACTGACACCACTTTTTTTCAGTGCCAGAAGCTGAAATCAACAACAATAAGAATCTGAAGAGCATACAAGTGACTGCAGCCCTCCAAGGCAATGCAGACCTTCAGCAGCTCTAGCTCAGCCCAGCCCAGCTGCATCACACTGCCCCCATACTAGAAGGCTGCAAGTCCCCACAGGACCCCAGGGCAGCCACGGGAGCCATCCCCTCCAGACATCTCCCCTCCTCTTTGCCATCTCCAAGAGCAGCAGAAACAGCAGGCCAGGCATCTGTAATGGCTTTCCCCTTTGCAGCAGGTAACACTGGTGTCCTTGTGCTCAAAGAGCTACATGTGACTATCCTAAGGCTTTATAGGTAACAACACAACTCCAGACACTACAACAGCTGTGGAAGTTACTAATTAATTCACCACAGCTACTCTGCCCTCTTCACAGTAACTAAATCTGGTAAATGTGTGGTTGTCAGGCTAAGGAGTGCAGGGCTCTGAGGTATGAGGAGGGATATGCTATTTCCTCAAATTTTCCTCTACTGAACTCAAGGTAGAACTCTCCAGGGAGTCAACACATTAAAAAAAGTGTTCCTTCAGATGCATGCCAAGTGCCTACATACATAAGGCGCAGCATGCACATGGGCACAGATTGCATTACTGCTACTGGAGTGATTCACATGCTCCAGAGCCCTGGTGGGTCTGCTGCTGCATTTAGACATATCCATGTGTCTGATTTCCCAAGAAAAGCTCCAGCATGGTGCCCTTCCTGGGACCCTCTCAAACACCCAAGTGGCAGGCTCTCTGCCTACAGATCCTTTCACAGAAAGGGGACTGCCCAGCCCAGCTGCCCTGGGCTCCCAGGACAAGTGCCAATCCCCCAGTTGCTTAAACAGACTTTTCCCCAGAATTTAGACATTACATACACACACAGAAGATTACAGCTGGTCTCAGAAACACAGGAAAATTGAAGCAGGTTATACTCTT
The DNA here is from genome assembly GCA_013401275.1 of Pandion haliaetus. NCBI lineage: Eukaryota > Metazoa > Chordata > Aves > Accipitriformes > Pandionidae > Pandion > Pandion haliaetus. The sequence goes on along the minus strand of VYZV01009315.1, from coordinate 113,356 downwards.
GACTTCCCAACTTCCCATAGATCAAGAAATATACCTGTCTAAGCAGCAAGAAAATACCAATACCTATTTAGCTACTGCCATTCCTTGAAGACCCTGAGACATTTCTGAGGCTAACATCAGTCCTCCACAGCTTTAGAGGCCTTTTCTCCACCACACAGGTCCAATCCTCCTGCTAAATCACGCAGCGAGGCTCCCAACCCTACAGTCACTACATCCCCATTTCTGAAACAACTGCTGCGGAGCCTCTTTTAAAACATCACAGCCTCTGTTTCAGCTGACCCACCTGATCAGCATTAACAGGTGATCAAAGTCCCAGGCACATCATCTGTTGCTTAATTACTACCAGGTGAGACTGGGAAAACAGGTTAGGAGGCCATCCCTTTGCCCAAGCATGCCCTGTCCTGGTGTATGATCATCCAAATGTCATTACCATCACTGTGTGCTCCGGGCCAGGTGCAGGAATTTTTCCTGCTGTTTGCTATGGGGTTTAGATCAGCACATAAGCAAAAAGCAAAGAGAGAAGGCAAAGAAGGCCTATGCTTAACCCAGGAGTTGTAATCTGACATGGATATACCCAGTTCAATATCAATGTCCCGAGAGCAACTCCCCAATTTGCAACACTGCATTCAGGACAGACCAGAAGTCTGCTAAGGAGGGTCTAGATATACCCTCCCATTTTAGGGAGACTTTGTTGTGCCGGGGGTGGACAGAAAGCAGCGTAAACCCCTCGCTTTCAGGGCTGATCCCCACATCAGTGTCAGGGGCTGGCACTTTGCGCACTGGGCACGGGATGGGATGCGGGATGGGATGCAGGAAGTGAGCAGCGGAGCAGGTCTCTGCCCTGCCCCTGCACTGCCAGCCCGACCTGTGTGCCTCAACCAGTGCCAGGCATCCATCATGGAGGAGCATAAGCTCCACTGCTTCTGGCTGGCTTTGGATGCACCAGAAGCAGCTGGTCAGCAGGCTGATCAGCAGTATTTGGCACATGGGCTCCCAAAGCTGGAGAGAAACCACAGCACAGTGCTGGGAATATATGAGTTGTCAGCACCGCAGTGGGAGAGCAAGAGACAGAGATGAATGGAGGCCACTGAGCCAGTTAAATCCACGCCTGCACACACAACGCCTGCTAGAGGACAGACTGATATGGGCAAGGAGGCAGGGGCACAAGGGGTCGGGCAGCTCAGCCAAGGACATGCAGCAAGTCAATGGCACAGCTGGGTACCTGAAGAAGGTCTCAGGATTAACATGATGCAAGGGACTTAAGTCTCCTGGTTTTGAGTCCCCCCTCCTTGCCCCAACTCAAAACAGCCCCTGTGGATGTAACGTGCCTTTCCTCAGCTTGCTTTCTCTCATCCTCATTGTAAGACAGGGCCCTGGCTTCCAAAATGCAGTATCTCCGCTCAGCAGGTTCCGTACCCTCGGTCGCCTGCTGCCTTGCAAAATCCTCTGTGCCAGAATGCCGTGCTCGGTGTGTCCCACTGCTGCAGAAGCTGCTGCTCTCAGTGCTCTCTGTCACTTGGCATGAGCAGCAAGCGGTGGTGGGCTCACAACAAGCATGAAGGGAAACAGAGCAGGGCTGGAGAGGCAGAGCGAGCCCCTCCGGGAAGTGGACCCCTTCTTTTGTTGGGATGCAACGTGTGGTGCTGGCTGCAGCATGGTTTGGAAGCAGGAAAAGGCATGCCAACATCAAAGGGGCACTCATCAGCCCAGAGTAACTATTATTCTCATTATTCTTTCTTTTTTTCCTTTTTTTTCCTTTCATTTGGGAAGTGGACTTCATGACACATTGCATGAAGTATTTTGCTCACCTCACCCATCTCCCAGCCAACAAACCTGAGGTGTGCTGCTTGCACTAAAGAACTGCCTCCCGTGAGCCCACATGCACGGCACACGGCCCCCACACCCTCTGCGACTTGTCAGGCTAAAACAGTGCTCCTCCTTGACCCCGCACTCATATGCACACACACACACACATATGCAGAGCAACAAGATACACTCCTGGCCAGGAGGTGGGAAAAAAAGCTCTTTGCTCTTTCACATGGCTCTTAAACCTCGTAGAAGGAGTGCTGGGGGTGGGGGGCTGGCATAGGTGCTGTGTGCCCCCACAGCTTCCTGCAGAAGGCTCCCGGGTGGTGAGTGAAAGGCCGGGGCAAGGGTGCAGGCAGGCAGCCAGGGAAATCTGGTTGATGCAGCATTTCAGCTGTGGCAGAGACCCGAATAACACTCGCCATCCACAGCTGCAAGCTGGAACAACTGCCCAGGCCCTTGCAAAAGTGCACAAGACATCAGGGACCAAGGACAGCCGGGCAGGCAGTGGGGTGAGCATGGACTGCAGGCTGGCAGCAGGAGGAAGCAGGGCGGCTGCCAGCTTCCATCCAGCACCCGTCACAGGAGTGGGGTGGTTGTGGGAGGGAGCAGGTCTGGGAAGAGCAGCCCAGTGGCTGTGTATGCTGCTGGGCATGTTAAGACCCACAGAAGCACAAGGAGGGTTTTTTTTACTGTGCTTAAGTCAGCAGCCTACTCTGTTCTGTTCTGAATACAAGTAACCAAGTTGGACACCCAAAGGAGATGCTGCAGATACCCTCGGAGGACTGTCACTCCAGTGGGCCAGGCAGGAGCCAAGTCACTCCTGACACAACCTGATGCCTCCCCAAGCTCCCCCGGCTGAGATGCCTTCACATCTTCCTATCAGAAATGCATCCCACAGACTGGCCCACTTTCTGTTATTTCACTGTTATGTACAATAGCTGGATTTTAATTGTGTTACAGAGCTCTTCTGTACCTGCGGGTTCTCCTGATGAGGAGGGGGAGCCTTAGGAGGGAGGTTGCTCTCTTTTCTGTAGCATCATTTTGGATGCTTGGGTCCTTCTCTGCAGAGGGTGGATGTAGCACTAATGCACATTGGGCACTACAGGGCACGCAGATCATCTGTTAGTGTCAGAGCAGGGGAACTCCTTGTAATGGGAGGCTGTGGGCACCAGGGGTTGGCATGGGTTCAAAAGGCAACCAGGGAAATTTGTAGCAAAGGCATGCATGGAGGGCTAATAGCTCTGATAATGTCAATCCTTGGTCAGACAGTCCCTGAGTCATAAATAGCTGGGGACCAGATGAAAGCCGTGCACAAGTGACATGATCTGCCTGCCAAGTCCTCCCACTGCATCCATGCTAGCCATGCAGAGACGAGACACTGAGCTAGGTGGACCACTGCTCTCAGTGAGGAAGGAAGGAGTGGGACCAGCATTTTCCCAGTCTCTTCTTGTTCCAGACAGGTGTCTTATCCCCTGGGGGCCCTTGGAAGCAGGGGAGCTTTGTAGTCCTGCCAGGGGACTGGTCCTGCCAGCACAAGATGGGGGAGAGCATGCTCCTGCACACATATTCCCACTGTGCTGTGCCACCGGCTCTCCCGGGGTGGGCAGGGATGAACTCCCGGGAGCCTGCTGCATGCTGGCAGGAGGATAATGTGGATGCATAACACTAATGACTGGCCAGGGCAATTTATCGAAGCTCTTTTGTGGCAGCTCATGCCCTGTGAAGACAAAAGAGAGACTCAAGACGTTAGATCACCAAATTTAGGGCCTGACCTGAACTTTGAAATAAAGCTTCATCCGAGAGAGAAAAGCAAAGGAATGACACAACTCTGTGTGTGATCCAGGCAACCTCCCTTCACTTCAAACTACTGGCTCTCACTGCCCAGCAGGAATAGGCACATTTTGGGGCTTCAGGATTCACACCAGCTATTGGGATGTTTTATGAAGCAGAGTCAGCCAAATCCAAGATGCAGCCCTTGGCTGCTGGCACGATCCCTCCCTTGATGACATGAGGGCTGGCACGCTGAACAGAGGGGCCAGGAATGGAAAGGACCATGGAGAACAGACCTGGCAGATAGCTTTCTCTTGTGTCTGCTGAGCACATTTAACACTGCAGCATTTGGAAAGAGCCCCTGTGGCATATATAGGCTATGCTAGAGACATATAGAGCGGTTTTCTGACCTGGCAGCAGGCACAGTGCCAGTGCTTTTATATATATATTTATTATTTTGGTTTTTTAAGTTTGGCTACTTATTTACTTGCCTATCCCATTTCTGAACAGGATCTCACTAGTCATTTGCAATAACCTTGAAAGGCAGGAAACAGCACGTTCCCACACTGGAGACTGACCATGACATCACACCAACAACTGATAGGAAATACTCCCCGCAGCTGCCCCAGCAGCTCCACCCCGCCAGCACACACAGACCAGCCCACCCAGCACACATCAGGACAACAAGGAGTCTGCCCGGTCACACACTCACCAAAAAGCGGACCGAAGGGACCTGGCAGCGTTTCATACAGATGTGCATTTCCTACTCTGCAGACGAAAGCGAATTGCAGGCTGGATGGCCTGGGAACATCAGCAGCAGGAGCAAAGGCTCCCGCTTCCCCTCCTGCCCCCAAGGGAAAAGGCACAGAGGTAGCATACATCATTTATCGGTCAACTTGTGCTGAAAAGACCCTGTATCCGACCCAGCGGAGGAGCAGGAGCAGAGGCAGCACGAGGCGAGTCAGGAAAGAGGTCTTACGGGGGTGATGGAAATAGCCTGGAGAGCCTTTCAACTGCGAGGTTATTGTTCTGAATCTGGCCCAGTCAACGGACCTTATCAAGCGTTGTCACTACACAGCACCTATTTCACGGCCATGAGTTGATCATTAGGCTTCTTAGGTAGCAGCTGTTCACATCATTAAAAATACCACCGGCAACCCTGGCCATCTTAGCAGAGACACTGAGGATTTAATTGGAAAGAACACCATAAATATTCTCTTTTGTCAGTCTAGATGATCCACCTCGACCAGGCCTAAGGCATATTGATGGAAAAGCTGCTGCCACCCTGCTCCGCACTTGAGTTTAGTCGCCAGAATGGTGAAAACAGTGCATCAATGATCAGTCTCAGGGAAATATTTAAGTGGTAAAGAATCCCCAGATTCAGCTAACATCTGCTGAACTGCTGGCAGCTTGATTTATCTCACTATTTAGAAAACTGTATATTTAAGAAAAAATATCAAATTAGAGCTGGTATGTGAAAATACTGGAACAGAGGGCTTTGAGGAGCAAATTCTTGCTACAGAGGAGAACAGCTATTTTTTTTTATAACTATGCAGGCCAATTTTTCTGCAGCTACTTCCCTAGCAATACTGGAAGAAAGGAGCCTTGCTCTGGTAACAGTGGGAGTTAGTATGTTTTTGCACTAGAGATGCAAGTGAAGCAAGCTTCAGACTCACATCACCTTATCTTGTGTGGTGTCTCCCACCCAGATTTCTATCTGATGTTTCAGCTCTGGGGCAAGCCTTCACATTTGTAAAATAAACTGAAAATAAAGAATTGGGGGGTTAGTTATGTAAGTCATTTCTAGGGTTTTCGTCTCCCTGTCTTCCCCCATCTACCAGACAGAAATTATCACTTTAATCCCAAAATGGCAAATCATCTCTGAGTCCTGGGAAAGCCTCACTTCGGAGAATGAACCTATAGATTAATAAAATTTGCATACTTTATAGCCATAGTAAGTGAGTCTGGACCTTACAGGCACTCACTGCTTGCTACTGTTTGAGTTCAGCAGCCAGAATCTGGCCATAAATATGACAGCTATACCAGAAATTTTGCTCTACCAGAAGCTGTTCATCTTTCCCCAAAGTTTTAGAAAAACAGTCATCCTGCAGTTCTGTCCTACTTAGCGACACTTTCATTACTTTTTCCCATATAAATATATTGCAATCATATATATATATTATAATGAAGGATATGTATCTAGTCTATCTATATTATACTACATATATATTTAGTATCTATATTCACATTATTCACATACTATACATAAATGTTGGTTTGTTTAGAAATGTAGCATATAAATACACTACATCACTTTGCTGCTTCAGTAATAAGTGAGTACACTGAACTGCAGCTGTAAAAATAAGAGGAATAAAAGTCCATTTTATGATGTGTCATCACTTATTTTTTCCTGTTTATCCAGTAACTCACAGTGTCAGAAAGGCTGTAAGGCATCCTCAACTGTTAGTGTGAATTCACAAAGTTCCTGCTGTATACATAGCCTTCACTTATGCTTGCTCTTGCCTTGAATGCTCAGAAAAGTGGTCAAGGATCTGAACAAGGCGGCTAGGAGTCTTCACTCTACAAAAGTAGCCCATAGCACCGAGGACAATGGCTGAGCCTGGAGCATGCCTTACAAATCAGTAGAAACAATGCAGGACCAACACATCCTCATCTGGGATGCCCCATGTGCTTCTCCAGCCACCTCGGCCCCCAACCCCTGGTCACCCACCTCCTTCACCAGCATCCATCGCCCCATGACACCCCCTGCTCCCTGCTTGTATCGGGCTGCAAAGCACCTCCTAGGGCACTAGCACTACTGAAATCCCTCCTCTGCAAGCCCGAAACTTGGGCAGCAACCGGACAGTTGCACTCCCATCCCACAGCGTGGGCAAGGGCCATGCTGGGTGTCATGTGCAGACCAGGGCCATGGTGGAAAGTTTCCCCCTCTTGTAAATTTGCACCTGTAGCCTAAGGCACAACCTGCATCCCACATGTTTATGGTTGTTCGGCATGGCAATGGTGGAAAAGGATGTCTGTGGATATTGCTTCTGACTTAGACAAATCACTCCAACTACAGAGGCTGTTTTAGGGCTGCATTTGCCTACGTGTGATGTGCACATGGAAACAAGCTGAGCCTAGGTATATGGTCTGAATGTGTCCCTGTGCTACAGGGACAAGCCCCAAAGTCACATTTGGAGTGCATCTGTCTCCGACAATGAGTTGAGGCTAGTTATTAACTCTCAGGCCCAATCTTAGTGGCATGTTCTACCTTGGGGCAATTAATGGGCATGACACATCTTAAGGCAAGAAAACAGCAAAGAAAAAACTTTAGTCTTACTGTAAACTAAGCCAGACAAGGCCAACACTGTTCCTGTGAAGGAGGAACACATGTCCTTGTGGCTGATATTATTCTTGAGATGAGCACTCTTAGGAAGATGACAATTTTGTGCCAATTCCTATTTTTCTGGGTTCTTACGTCTTCTCTTTCCTTCAGTCATATCTTGCCCTTCCATATGAAGAAGGACAGAACCCAGTGGTAATTAACACACAGCATCAAGCCCTGCTTTTGAGAAGAAGGTGAGGAAACGTGCTGGCTGTTATGCAGAGACCACAGAGACAAAGCAAGAGTCACGCTAATGAAGACAGGAAGGATGACGAACTCAGACTCAGGAAAGTGAATAAAAGCATCAGGCTGAAACATGGCAGCAATTTTATCCTAGCAGCTATCTTCTGAAACTGAAATTGGGATTAAAAACATGTTATAATGAATGACACCCACCCTTGCAGCCCAGCAACATTCATGTGGAGAACAGACAGCAGGGCAGGATGTCATCAGCGAGGTAAGGAGCTACAACGGGTGGTGGAGCCCCACAGACCCTGCTCAGGGCAAACCCCCTCGAGCAAGGGCAGAGGCATCACATCCCAGGTGGAGAGCTCCCCCTGAGGTTTATCATCCATAAAACATAAAAAGAATAAAAGCAAGGACAGCGATTTTTGTGTTCAGCTATTTGTTCTGGCCAGCAATATCGTAGGGCAGTGACCAGCAACCCTGGCCATAAAATACAAGCTGACCTGAAAGGGAACTTCTTTCCTGTCTGCTTTTTTTTTGGCTGAGCCACCTACACAGAGAAATCGCTTATCCCCACCAGCTTCCCCTGCTCCAACAAGCGACAGAGCTGGCAAGTCTCCTGTAGGCATTAAGGTCCTGATCTTGCCCCCAGAAAAGTCAAAGGCAAAATTCCCATTGTATGAAGGATCATAACTAATTTCCTTCAAGCTCAGTGAAGGTGTTCAAGCCAGCTTCCCAAAACAAGCCAATGCATTTTTAAAACCACAGCTGGGGGTCTACTATATTATAATGTGACCCCTGAGAGGGTAAAAGTGGCTGCGAGGTGAGTCCTCCTAGCTATTGTTCTAGGCTGCTGACTCAGGAAGACAGAGATGCCTTGTTTCACATCTGAAAGGGCTTTTTTATTTATTTCGGGACCACACAGGCTAGAAACAGCTTGGGGTTGTTGGTTTGTGGGTGGAAGGCGGGGTGGGAAGTTTCCTCCATCAATACAAACTGTGAGGAAACTCAGGGTTCATGAGAAGCAGCTTTCCAGTGCCCCAGGATGGCAGGAAGCCGGCCGGGCTCTCACCAGGGCTCGCTGCTGGCACTGATGCTGGAAATGGCAGTGCCAGGGCAGCAGGTGCAGCTGGCAGAGCCTCCCTGGGGCAGCCGGGCAGTGGGAGCGACCTTCTGGAGAAGGTGGGAACCAGATCAGAGGGTGCCGCGCAGGAAAACGCTGGGGACGGCCAAGCTCGAGGAGGAAGCTGGGGCTGCGGTAGGCGTTGTGTGATTCCTGTGAGCCACTAATAAATGCCAAAGAGGAAGGGAGTTGAGCCGGGATGCTGATTAAAGGCCCCCCCTGCTCCACGGAGGGTGGACAAGGGCCTCCGATGATGCACCCTTGGTCTGCGCAGCAATAGAAAGCCAGCTGCTGCCGAGGTCAAAGCCATGGTGTGCCACTGGCACAGCCTGCTCAACGCCATCTCCAGGTCCCCCCCCCAGCACACAGACCACCAGCAATTACTACTGAAGCAGGGACTGGTCAGTCTCTCCCGGGCACGACTGCGAATGTTGCTGAGGGGACTGTTGCCTGAGCCTGTTTGACCTGTCCTGAATTAGTCCCCACTTAAAACACATGCAGAAATAAAATGAGCCTATCGCTTTCCTATCAGCAATTTATGGAACATTAGAGTCTGAATTGGCAAAAGTCCCAATTTGCTGAGAGCAAGATCAGGCGCTCGCGCAGCACTTCACGTACAATTACTTTTAATTCGGCTCAGTTACCAGTGAACTATAATGTCTGTGAGAATTTTTAAATGGATCATTTTGTCAGTTTTTCTCCTTACACTTGCTCTGCCTTAGACACTTGTCACCAATTTTATTTAATTAGCACCACAATTGTATTAACACCACATTTTTTTAAATTTAATTATGCTTCTGCAGTACCCCAGCTTGTTTTGTGCAATTAGCACTCTACTTTCATACAAATTAATCTCCCTGGAGAACTGCATCGAAAATAGAGAAAGAGAGACCTCATTTAATGAAAATAACAACATAATCTGACTATATATGTATATAGCCCTCACATGTTGCCAAACATGCAATTTGAGGTTTGTGCTTCCCATACACACAAAATGATCAAGCAGTTTTCTCAGGAATGAATTCAGTAATTTCATTTTGTCGTGGCCTTTCTGTCCTGGACGTAGTGCAAAGAGTTAACTCTGTCTTCTGCTCTATCAGGCAATTTAATCTAAAGAGGACAGGAGGAAGACTGGTTCCTGTATCTGGTAAACATTTGCTTTATCAGGGAATGTAAGAGTACCTCTAACAGCCCTTTCTCACTTTAACTGCAGCCACCGAGAATTTGAGGAGGATTTAGGGTATTTAAAGGGACTGACTGTTCAGTCTCTGTGATGCTTTTCCAGTGCTGAGGTTTGTTTAGTGTTTTGACTGCCCTCCGCGTAACTGGTGATGAACCTGAACTGCTAACTTATTCTCCAGCTTGCTTATACAGCGAACAACAAAACACAGCTCAATCCTCTGGCAGAAGAAGCCGAGCGGGCCGACTTTACTCGTTACCTTTCTTTGTGGAGTGGTGTCCAAAGTGAGCATGAAGCATGGCCCAGGAGGGAGTGTTTTACCCAGTTACTTGCTTCAAATTTTTTTGTACCGTCTTTTATATTAATTTGCCATCACCTGCACTTAAGCGTGTTTTGCCAAACAGAAATGTTTGTGGAAAGCCCACGTGAGAGCAGAGTGCAGGACCAAAGGGCTGTGCACACACCTATGCAATCAAGTGGGTGGGGTGGCACAATTTGTCTGGACTATCACAGATAAGCGACGCAGCAGAGTATGTGGGGGCAGTCTGCAGTACCAATGTAATGAAAAGATAGCGAGTGTGATGGCATGGTGACCAGCCAGTTAGTACCCATTCAGGACAAACCAAAAGCTACTTCCAAGTTTTATGAAGAAATCAGAGAAACTGGACCCAGGGTGGACAGTTGAGACCATCACCAAATCACCAGTAAAACCAGGACGTGGTGCATTTTTGCATGTCTCCACTGGCTGGGTTCCACAGGAGCTGACGCCCTTGCTACTGTCCTCAGAGACTGTTGACCACGGCAGAAAACCTCTCCAGCCACCCCAAATCTGGCAGGGTGGCTGTCCTGGGATAGGGTTAATTTTCTTCCTAGTAGCTGGTACAGTGCTGTATTTTGGATTTAGCATGAGAATAATATTGATAACACACTGATGTTTTAGTTTTTGCTAAGGAGCGCTTATCCCAAGTCAAGGATTTTTCAGCTTCCCATGCTCTGCCAGCAAGCAGGTGTACAAGAAACTGGGAAGGAGCACAGCCAGGACAGCTGACCTGAACTAGCCAAAGGGATATTCTGTACCACAGAACGCCATGCTCAGTATATAAACTGGGGGGAGTCGGCCGGGAGGGGCAAATCTCTGCCGGGGCATCGGTCAGCAGGTGGTGAGCAATTGCATTGTGCATCACTTGTCTTTCCTGGGTCTAATTTATCTCTTTTTATTGTATTCCTTTTCATTATAATTATTATTATTATTAGTTGCTGCCTGGGGTTAAACCATGACAGTGGCAGAGTCACATCACCTCCAGGTATCCCTCTTAGAGATACCCGCTCCTGGGGCAACTGCAGCTGCACCAGCTTATTGCACCATGAATTGAGAGTCTGCTGAGAAATCCAAGCAGGCTTGGCTAAGAGCTGCACGGTGAAAAAGAGATGGAGGAATTTGTGCCTGAAGCATGTTCACTTGCACACATTTCAGCTGTAAAGCCACAGTGCTTTCCTCCCAGCCTTCAGAGGGACACGTTTGAGGAATCCCATATTGGGTAACTGTAAGAGGCTTCTCCTGCAAAATGTCCACGTCACAGAGGAGCTGGAAATAACTGCAGAGAAGGAGAGTTTGGGCAGTTCAGGTACTATCCCAAATCCTTTTTGTCCTTTGGAATGGTACTAGAAATTTTGCACAAAGATACATTTACTGTTTGATCAGAAATACTATAAAAATACACTTACTGTTATGGCTTCTCCTGCTTGATCAAACTGTGTTAGAGAACAGACACATTGAGAAGAAAGGCACAAATGGAAAGCTGGTAAAAAAGCAGGGAAGAGTTAATCAGCCACACAGAACTGAAAACAGATCAAAGACCGTATCAGTGATTAACGGGAGTACATCAGGGGTTTTTGGTTTTACAAAGCTTACTCTCAGCCAGCTGAAAGCAAAATGTGATGTGCTGCAACCTTCTGGTGTGTTTTAGAGCAAAAGAAAGTCCTGCTTCACATAGATCAGCAAACTACAGGCTCGCTATTTCTTTTCAGAACTGACTTCTTGAAACTACCCTGTAGCTAGTCAAACAGGCCATTTTGAGCATCTGACAATCTTGCCCTAGCCATCTATCAAAGAAATAAAAGCCCAGGATTTGCCTGGACATTTTCTGTGTTCTGGGGTAGCTGAACATAAAAAAAAATGCCAGAGCAACACTTGGCTTCATCCTGTTGCCACCAACCTGTATTTTGTTGGTTTGACATCTTTCAGTTTGGGGTATATAAGACAGAAGGAAATTTGGCATCCCCTAGTTTACTCAGTGACAGAGGAGATTAATAAGGTGAAGAGATTCAGATTGTTGTGGAAAAGCAACCAGAAGTCCAGAAAATGTCTTCCCCACCGTCCCTAGATACTCTCTGGAGGACACAGGAGCTGTGAACAGCTTGGAAAGAGCAAGCTGCGAGCTGTACCAGCACCATCCTTGTGTGGATGAGACACGAGCCCTCCAGCACAGGCCTTGCGTGGGAGTTGCCTTGTGCCCGTGGCGGAGGCAGAGGGGCTGTTTGCTGCCCAGCTTGGGCAGACACCTGCATTTCTGAGCTGCTCTGGTGGGCTGCTGAAGCAGGACACTTCTTCACGTGGGAAATCAGGAAAGCTTTAAAGCCACTTTTCTCTTTGCATTCCTCACAGGCAATGCTATGGTTTGACCTCAAATCAGACTCCAGTCCTTCCATCTCTGATCTACCATGGTATCCAACACAGGCAGCTTATCCCTCTTTTCCTCTCAGCCTGCAGCAGGGTTGCCAGTGTGCATGTGTTTAAAAAGAGTTGTGGAGGGTTTTTTCTGCTCCAGGCCAAGGTATAGACAAAGGCCACATTTTCCGTAGTCGGTATGAAAAGATTCCTGTGTTTTCCACCACAACAGTGCTATCTTTCAAAAGCTTGTTATCTGGTATGTTTGAGTTCATGTGAGTGGTCCAGTGAAGGGCAAAATGCCTACGTGATACCTCAAGTGAGCTGGAGTCAGCTTCCCTATGACAACCTGGCACATTCAGAGGTTCCCTGGGCAGTGACTCTTCATCTTCCTCTATTTACACCCTCAGGGCCAGCATTCACGAGGATGGCTGTGGCCAGCATTGCCCTCCCTTGGGGTGTCCGGTAGAGGGGAGGTGGTATTTCATCCCTCTTCTCCATTCACCAAGCCAAGGAGGAGCACATTACCCCTGCATTCGGGGCAGCAGTGCTTCCCAGGCATTCCCACGGGCACCCCGAACCCAAAAGGCTGTGGCCAAACGTCACGGTATAGCTGTAATTATTACTGGGAGACAATCCGTAAGTGCCTTGTCTATCCCGGTCATCAGCCTCAGTCGCAGCCAGGGGAGGAGGTCTTCCAGCACAGACAGACACAGCCATGCCAAAACATCATTCCCACCTCCATGGTTCATCCAGCGGGATCAAGCTGTTGGATTAAAGCTGCATTTGGCAGTCCTGTATCGGGGCTGTGGTGTTACACGGGTGAAGCTGTTAGCATTGCCAGGGTTGGTACCTGCGTATCACAGCCCCTTCTTCCCCCTGGCAGGTGTTTGCTCTTCTGAGCGCTCAGATGCAAAGCACTGGGGGTTTTTCTCATCAAAACCCTGGCAACCACAGGGGCTTCTACCAACCTCACAGGACTGGCATTCCAAGGCTCAGCCACACATCTGGGTGATACCTTCAGCTAAAGGGTTTCTTGTTAGCACATTAAAGCACTGCTGGCTAAAAAACCATTGTTAGCACTTGCTGCACAGAGCAGTTGATCACTTCAGCAGCAGACCATGTTACTTTGGAGATTAATGACACAGTCATTCAGCTTTGTCCTTTCTATTTGTTAACTAGTTCATTCTGCAAATAATAAATACGGAGGGGAAAAAAAAAACCCAACCGTATTCTCCAGAACACCACTGTGAGGAGACAGGATTAGAATGACATCAAGTGGCTTTCAGTGTGACTTTGTGCAGTGTCAGGATAGACATTCATACTGCAAATACAATTATTCAGTCAATCTCACTCCCTGTGAAGTCAATGGATACTGTGCCAGGGACTTCAAAGGAAGAAGGATCATGCCCTCCTGTGCATTTTAGGGCTCTAACAGAGGTTGCTAAAAGCAGTTTTTAAACAAAGTAATCCCATTTATTTTTCAGAGAAGCATGCAGAAACACTAGACTTGCTAGCTGCTAAGGGAATTCTTTTTTTTTTTTTCCAGTTAATTGTGTTCCTAAGCAGAACAAGAATGAAAACTAAGATCTTTTTTTAATCTCCTGCAAAATGAAAATTCCAAAAATCGCAAAAGCTTGGTTTGGATCAATGGAAACCTTGCTTTCCAGTAACATCAAAACATATTTTTTTGGTTTGGATATCTGCTTCATAAGAGATTATGCTTTGTCACAGAGCATGCAAAATAAGTATTTCAGTGATGTTTTAGTTAAACAAGATACCAAAACGGTCCAGTCTGACAAGGTCTGTAAGGAATGTCTAGACCACATTGCAGCCTCTTCATTCTGTTTGTTTGGGGGTTTTTTTGTAACTGAAATCCAGAATGCATTGATTTCTCATTCTCTGATTGAGAAAAAAGGAAGTTTTTGAGTAGTTCTAACCATTATCTACTGACTCATAGCTTGCTTTAAGGCAACATTTATAAAGAGTTAATAAATGACCAACAGATACTACGGACTTGCTACAGACATGAATATTATGTATTATAAATGCTTATAAGCACACAAGTGTTACAGAAATTGAGAGAAGCCCATTGACCTCCTGTCCTCTATATTAATTGATTAACCATATACTAAACCATCTATTTATCCTGTATTAGCCATGGGTCCAGCTTAGTCTATTGATAAAGCCTGCCCCTCACATAAAGCATGACCACTTCTGTGAGAGCTAATTTGCACCAGCACTTGGGGTGACATTTCAGGTGCGGAGGCCAGCCTCCACAAAGGCTTTGCCTCCATCCAGGGCAAAATGCCCCAGGTGAGAGGCTGAGTGCAATAGCGGGAGGTGTTTATACCCCTGCTCACATCGGGCTGGGCACAGCACTGGAGGAGACAACAAGATGCAAAAGGGATGGGAACAGGGGGAAGATTTATGCACCACCAGGTCACGAGGCTGATAGTTCCCACATTGTCCAACTTAATGTACTGTTTAAAGGCTACAGCGGCAAAAGCAAATAATCTGTCAAGATAGGTTTTTTTAATCATCTGTAGAGTCCTGAGCAAAATTGTCCCCCATCAGCAGTCCCCTGAGCTTCCCCATCCTATGCTGGTTCCCGTTTTTGGAGCATGGATGCTCTGCATGTGCAACAGGCAACGAAGTGGTGCTGCCTGGCACTGTGCAGGGCGGCTGTCAGCAATCCCACCCTCTGCTACTTTAGCTTCATCTGTGAGATGCAGAGCTCTCACAGAAAGAGGGGTGCTTTCTCCTCTGCTAGCCTGACACTGTGCAGCTACAGCATTTCAAAATGCATCCCGTTAAAACAGAAAATGCAATTATGATAACGGCAATGAAGAAAAGTGTGCTGAAATAGTTCTAGCATTTGAGATATCCCAGTTAGTGTTTCTGGTTTATAGAAATCTTAAGAAGCTTATTACATTAGCTCTGTTTCCTTGGTTAAGAATAATCAGCTGTAAATCACTCTTCCCCAAGAGAGGCAAATGGGAAGTATAGGTGGTGTGTATTAGAGGAGCTCAGATTTTACCAAAAATCAGTTTAAATTAACACTGAAAATTTCACCACAAATATTTGTTAACTCATTTAAAATGGGGCATATATCAGTTTAAATTGAACCCTTATAGAGGTTTGCTTCAGCTATTACAGAATAAACTAGTTAAATAGACTGCCATCTATTCTAACAATTACTAACATTGCCTTTACTTCTAAACTGAACAAGACATGCCAGGCTCAGGGTTTGATTTGCTGCTGAACATGTGAGATGTCTAAAGTCATCTTTCAAATTTAAATACCAAAGCCATAAAGGTGGGTATCTTGAGGAGGGATTACAACATGTGCAAAGCTTAAAAAAGAGTCCAGGAAGAAAGGTCTTTGCTGTGAAGAAGCACTCCTACAATTTTAAAAGGCAGTGGATAAATTTGGCATCAATGCTCTTGTGTGCAAGCCTATGCATTTCAACAGAGTTGTGATAGCTCAAACAATGTCTGAATTTGGATCTACAAAATGGCCCTGGTGTCATCACAGTTATTATATAAAATAGTCTCCTCTTCATATACCCTACTGTCGTAGTTTCAGTTTCAGCCCAGTCGCTAACAAAGCACCACGCAGCTGCTCGCTCACTCCCCACCCCCTCCCCTGGCCACGTTGGGATGAGGAGAAAATCCAAAGGCAGGCTCGTGGGTCGAGACAAGGACTGGGAGGGATCACTCCCCACTTATGGTCACGGGCAAAAGACAGGCTCAACTTGGGGAAGAAACACAATCCATTGAATTTACTACCAATCAAATCAAAAACCAAGGGTATTAGGAAGGGAAACCAAACATCAGAACACCTCCCCCCACCCCTCTCTCCTTCCCGGCTCAGCTCCATTCCCGGTTCTCTCTCCCTCCTCCCCCTGGCGGCGCAGGGGAACAGGGGAACAGGGGTTAGGGTCAGCTCGCCACACATCGTCGTTGCCGCTTCTTTCCTCAGGGGGAAGATTCCTCACTCGTCCCGTGCTCCATCGTGGGGTCCCTCCCACGGGAGACAGTCCTTCACCAACTTCTCCAACGTGGGTCCTTTCCACGGGCTGCAGTTCCTCACAAACTTCCCTGGCGTGGGTCCTTTTAGCGGGCTTCAGTTCTTCCCGAACTTCCCTGGTGCAGGTCCTTTCAGCAGGCTGCTCTCCAGTCACACACTGCTCCCACGCGATTTTTACCATGGAGTTACCACCATCTTGGGGAGCCTCCGCTCCACCATGGACCTCCCTGGGCTGCAGGGGGACAACCTGCTGTCTCCCCACGGGCTGCAGGGCCATCAGCCTCCTCAGGCACCCCTCCTCCCCCTCCTTCTTCACTGACCTCAGTATCGGCAGAGGGGTTCCTCTCACATCCCCCAACCCCCACACTGCCGATTCTCCTTCTTAAATCTGTTCTCCCAGAGGCACTACCACCATCACTCCCTGTCTGGGCTGCAGAGGCAGGGCCGACATTTTGGCACTGGGGACCTTCTAGCAGCTTCTTAAAGGAGCCACCTCTGCAGCCCCCTCCCCTACGACCAAAGAAAACTGCGCCACACAAACCCATAACACCTACCTTCTGGCACCCTAGGAGAACCTACCTTCTGCATTGCTGTGTCCCTGCGTGCCTTTTCTGGGCCCTAGCACTATCTCTGGACCTACAAAAGCACAGCCATAAGTGCTGGGTCTGCAGCAGCACAGGTGTTTCCCTGTGCCCCTCCAGCTGCAGTATCAGGTCTCCAGACAGCAAGTTCCTCGGGCCAGTTCCCGTCTCTCTAAAGCACAAGGTAATTCACAGGAACTAAAAAACTATATCCCCTCACTCAAAGGTCAGGACCGTGTGGATTTGTACAGTACAAATACATCTACTATTCCTGAAATACCTCTTTTGCTTGCAAGTGTTTGAAAGCAGCATGTGCATGGGATAAATAATGCCTATATAGGACTTTAATGATAACACTAATCATCCTATATGCTTACCATAGTGTAATAAGGCATCACAGTACCATGAACTGTCAAGAGTTCTTCATTACACTTCACAGGCAGGTATCACTACTTTTTCCAAAGTCAACATGGCTTAAGTCAGTAAAAATAAAGTCACTACTCATAGCATTGCAAGCTTCATTTAACAGCATCATTAACAGTGAGGAAACACTTGCACAGAAAGAAACAGGAAATAGAGGGCAAAGTGGAGCTCCATTTCCTAATTCTCAGTAGTCCATACATAAGTCTCCATACATTCCCCCACAACGGGCCTGTGGTAGACCAATTAAACCATACTCTGGCTAATTGTCCAAGTCTTATTTTGCTGCAAAATTATTCCCATTTTATTACAGAAGGGGAAACTGAGGATCAGAAAGACAAAGAAAGGGAAAAAGAGCCTTGCCCAGCCTCCAAGATTACACTGCAAAGACTAGATGGCACATTTCTACTCCTAGTGGACACAAGGCTTATAAAAATTATCCATATTAATTATTTCAGAATTTTAATGACCAGCCGCTATTGTTATCATTATTATGGAAACTATTTTACTGCCACAGGTAAGTAACAGCAGTGGCCCTGAGTGCAACATCAAGATGCAGCAAGTCAAATTTGCTAAGAATGTGCAATGAGTAGAGCTACATCTCCATACCAGACCAGAGATTCTGGTCCAGTATTTCCCATTCAGCTTGTTGCTTTTCCTTAGCTATTTCCTGCAAAAATAGAGTCATGTGTCATTCACTCTAAAAGTACTTTTCTTCTATTGATCGATTTATCATTTGTCTTTCTTCAGGGAAATATCAGGTGGTTGGGTAATTTGCAGTTACTTTTAGAAACAGGTAATCATCCCGTCAATAGAGCAGAGGTGGCTCGATAAAAGATGCAGCAAAAGGAATTAATTGGGTCCTGAATGAGTGAATTAATGGTTTACTAGATCTTAATAAATCATCTGCTACTTCCTCATGTTTGTCATGGGAAAAGCTTCAAAGATGCCTAGAGGGCCAGATTCCCTCATCAGTGGCAAAGACCACAAAGAAAACTACGTACAGTTGAAGGTCTGGGAAGTAGAGAAGGAAACAGTAAGGTCAGGATACCGCCTATGGTCAGCTGTATTCAAAACTCAGGAGTGTTCAGGCAGGCGCCTGTCATGTGGGTGCTCCAGGCTGCTGGGAGAGGAGGAAGACACCTGTATAGCATGACCAGGCTCCATGAAGATCCTGGGCCCCTCCTGCATCACTGGGAAACACCACAAGAATCAAGGAGCCAAATGCCAAAGAGAGTGCACACTGGCTGGAGGTTAATTGCAGCTGTCAGAGATAAGTGGTTACATGGACATACCCGTTTAAAATTAACGAGGCAGTTACTAGCTTCTATAGCTCTTTAGGGAAGAGGCTGTGGGAAAGGACAGAAGCCTCTCCAAAAAAAGAGAAACAAATCAAAACATTGTTTTGTCTTCTGAATGACATCAGGTAAAGCAGGCAGGAGTAGATATCTGCCTGGGTACAAGAAACTTCACTGAAGGTCTCAATGGACTCAAGAAAAAAGTGCTCACCAGACCCCACTGGCTGTAAAAGGTGTGCACATCAAGATGCCCAGATTGTTCTTCTTTTACAGAACATTTAGTGCTTCTCAGGACCCTCCAAAGAGGAATGCAGAAAAAAAATGGACAAAACCCCCCGTTTGTCACAGCTCCTTTAAAAACATCCCTTGCATGATGTGAGCTATGTTGTGCATGGCAGCAGTTGAGCATCATCATAACCACACTGATCTCCCATGTAGCCGGGGTAACCAAGACTTTTTGGTGCTACTCATTGAAGAAACAGGACCTCTTCTTCCTCCTCACCAGTAAATTCATACCTGCTGTTGGTGAGGCAACGGGTCACTTGCTAGGCGGTGAACCAGTGTGTTTGCTCCATCCCACTGTGCTGCGCAGGAGCATAATGCTCATGTGTTTATACAAATGAAAGCTTCACTGCCTTGGACTGCTGCTGAAAATGAGAAAGATATTTCCATGCAACCTTTTAGACTAGCTTTCTTTTAATGTTTTTATTCTGTTTGATGAGTTAAATCCAGTCTGTGATTTCATGTTCCTGGAGGTACTGTAAAAGTATAAAATACAGAGACAGGCCCTATCTCAAGTTTACAGTCTAAACACAAGTCAAAAAGAGAATGGATGAACAGGCAAAGTAGGGAGCATGGCTGAGATTAACCAGAGATAAGATACAGAGGAGGAAGAGGTGGGGATAAAAAACTCAGCCCGATGAAACCCATACAAAAGTTGGAGGGAGATAAGAAGGTCCTCCAAAGGACGTGCTGAAGGAGATTAAAGAGGTAGGAGGAGAGGCAGGAAATTATAGCACCATGGAAGCCAAAGCAGAAGAAGGTTTCCAGAGGAGCAGTACCGACTGCCTCAATGGGGGCTGGCAGGCCGAGAGGAGAGCACAGTGAAAACAATTTGACCATGTCCCTGCTGCCCCTTTCAACATTTTTTGGTGAAAGTTCAGGGGTATCTATTGCTGCAAACCATCAGGGGGAAAGGAATTGTTGGTTTGGGGGGTTGGTTTTGTTTAACAGGCATAGGGCTTGAGAGATTCCCTAGAGCGTACTCTCTTTATAATCCTTTTGGGATTAAATAACTCCAGACACATTTCCCTGAGGGCTGGATCCCCTTTCAGTTTGGCAGGCTGGATAGGCAGCTGCAACCTCTCCCTGCAGAGGGGGAGGATGTTAACTATCTCCCTGCCACAGATTGCATGCCATGCCTGACATCCTTTAGCCTGGGATCAACCTGACTTTTACCCTCTAGACCGGCTACAATACGCAGAGTG
This sequence comes from Pandion haliaetus, assembly GCA_013401275.1. Lineage (NCBI taxonomy): Eukaryota > Metazoa > Chordata > Aves > Accipitriformes > Pandionidae > Pandion > Pandion haliaetus. The sequence goes on along the minus strand of VYZV01009315.1, from coordinate 93,417 downwards.
GCAGAGGGCTCTGCTGCCATTCTTTGAGAAGGAACAAGGGTCCAGAGGACTTTGGTGCATCCAGACATGTGGCAGGGGAGCAAATGGCTGACCAAGCCTGGTTTCCAACACTGTAGCTGTGGCTGCACAACAGAGGGTCGAGGAGGGGAGAGGGGTGCTGGCTAAAAGAGCAAGAAAAAACCTTTATGTAGGTGAACACTTTATTCTGTAATATATGCATTCATATATTCGGGACATCTACTATACTAAACCACTGGAAAACCACTGGAGGCTTGTTTTCCTGGTATGTGGAAGAGAACAGAGGAATCTCCTCTCCTGCCCCAATAAGACAAAGCATTCATGAGAATGTCAAGCCATATCATCTCATCAGATATGGAAGCTTACCAATTTACGCCAAATTGCAAGTGTCCTGTTCAGGACACTCTGCTGCATGGCATGAGTGCAGTCTGTTCCCGTGGATTTCACAACGTAACTCGTGATGGATGAGTCTGTAGGGAGTGACTTGAAACCTGAACTTCCCCAGTTCAGAGATCGTCAGATTTATTTCCTGATTAAAAAACCCCTACTACTTGCCTTAGTGAGGAGAATGCCAGTCTAACCCAAGTAAAAACCTCCTTCATATTATTTTAGCCTTTCTATTAGCAGCTTTCTTTTACCCCTCCTTTCAAGAAGCTCCATGTTACAACACGCCCACTTACTTGGTTTTGGTGTTAGGTCTAGAGCTAACAATGAACCTGTCCAATATCTGCTAGGAGAAGGCAAACGTGACAAACCTGCAGTGGCGATACATTTCATTTTGCAAGGATGTGATGGGTAGCGGAGCAAGAAATCGCCTACTGAGACAGCAAGGGAGAACTGGAAAATGGTCCTTTTGCTCCCTGAAAGTGATACCATGAGGGGAGTAGCTGGTGTAATAATTTACACAAGTCACTAAACTTTGTTAGTGGAAGATCAAGTAAACATCATTAGAACCTGACCAGCCCCTGCTCTTTGCTGGCTTCATTTAGGGAACTCACAGCACTGGAAAACAACTGAGCAGAAGGCACGTTTTTCTGATCTGAACTGGAATGTCCCCACCACATGGGGACACACGTCTTTCTTCTTGCTTAAGCCAAGCTCCCATGCAGTGCGCGTAGGAACACAGCTATCGCTGCTTCCCCTTTACTGCTGAGATGGGGGAAGCATCTGCAAATTTATAAGAAGATTAAATTAGGGAAATAAGTGTTTCAGCGATACCAGCCGTGCTGTGTGAGGTGTCATGTGCACATAGCCCAGTGGATCAGTCATTTGCCTGGTGTTCCCCTCAGCATGGAAAGTCGGCACGAGCCCTGTGCATCTGCAGCTGTGCGGCTGTAGCTTTCTCCTGGTCCAGCCGTGCTGGCCAAAAAGCCTACAGCTCCTTCCCAGGGGGAGGTTTTTATCAGCACAGCTGATTTTGTTTGATGTGCATTTAGGGAGCAGGCACACTGATACAAGAGGGTGTAAGCTCTGCATGGGAGGAAGGATGGGCATGCAGGTGGGCCATGCAGCCCCTACCGCACCCAAAGAGGACAGATGCCCACAGCTCATGCAACCTGGTTTGATGCTTCAGGATGTGAGTGCTTGAAGACGGTGAGTGCTCGAGGCCGCAGGGCTAGAGTGCTGCTTTCATGCAACAGGGTCTGCTTCCGTCCTGCTTTGTGTTGCAGATTCTCTGCAAATAGCATGATCTTTATGTAAATGGAAGGTCTACGTGTTTATTCTCTGTGGGCACAGAGTAAATCTAATTAAATCAGAAGTCTTCCAAAGCGCCATTAAGGCAAATTGGTGAAACATATTAAATTGCACTCCCACCATTTTCCTGAGGTTTTGGCCTCCTTGTCCGGGGGACAGGAGTTTAGAGCAGATAAACTGATGGAAAGTTCCTCAATTGCCAAGGAAAGATGGGAGAACGAGTGGTCTGTTCACATTTTCCCATAAGTATCACAGTAGCAGTCTGTGAGGGAAGGGTTTATTTTAGGAAGAGCTATTTTGAAATCTAAAGTGTCACATCCTGGCTGGCTCTTTTCATGGTGTTACTATAATCATCCAGTTATGACAAGCTTAATGCAAAAAAAGCAACCTTTTTTTTTTCTTTCTTTTTTTAGGAAAAGAAACAATGTAACTGGCATATTTTTGTACAAAGGCTGTCATTTTATTTCTTTTTCAGTATTCTTTTTACTTTTCCTTGTCATCTATCCCTATTTATAAAGTGCCAGACGTTAGATCTAGGAACTGCCTGTCCTTTTTGATGTAGAAGTCCATGCTGGCAGCTCTACCTAGCCCCACACACTTGGGAGGGTTTTCTGAGTCTAGCACAGCAAGCACTTTTCTGGCTGGCATACGCTCTCCCAAGTTCCCCTGCTCTCACCCAGCTGTGGCTGGAGCTAGGAAATCATGGCTGATGAGAACTCACCACCTCCACTGAGTTAGCACTCTTCGACGTTAAATCGAGGCATCCAAAGATCAAAATCATGGTGCAGGTACCTGTTGCCACGTTAGGAGCAAGCCTGCTCTCCCCAGCGTGATGCAACTAGGTGGGCAGCTGTCTTGCTGTTGAGTCTGAGCTGGTGGAGCTGAGTCTTGGCTTAGCAGGAGTGAAAGCTGGGGTGCGACCAGGCTGGCTGGTCCTGCTGGTACCACACACAGCAGCGGTCAGGTCTTACACTTCCCTCCTCTGCTCTGCTCTGCAGGCTGAGCTCTTGCTGAAGGCCAGGGTAGCTCAGAGCAGGAGTAAAAGACTGGGTGCTTTCATAAAATAAAATTATTTTCGCAGCTGGAGTTGAAGCACAGTAGCTCATTCTGACTTAAACCACATTTTCTGTGGACCAGACAGACAAACAAGACAAACACAGACTGCATCTTCCCTTGCACTTAAGTAGCTCCTGCTTTGAATTCAAAGGGCATAAGTAGGAAATTGATATACTTTCTAATTTATTGGAGGGAAGATAACTCTCGGAAAACCAAGGAGACTGCTCTCAATTTATGGGAAGCGGACGCTTTTAAACAGTGAATGAGCAAATGTTGAAAGAGTCCTGCCTATAGAGCTACATGCATTTAATATTCAGACGACTCACAGGAGATGCTAAAGTGCCCTCAGCTCAGAAAATTAATAAAATATTATCTCATGAGTGAACTTCAAAAGCTTTGGCAGTTCCATTCATTCCACTTCAGATAAGCAGCCAAAATATTGCAATATCCTGCTAACCTGATGTGAAACATCCAGCTTTCCTTGGCCAGTAACATTAAGCTGGAAACGTGTGAACAATTTTATTATTAAATATTTAGCCATTTCATCTGCTCTTTTGTGCCTCCCTATGCCTGGATCCAGTAATTCCTGTTTCTAAAGGTGTATCTAGGCCCAGAGAGTCAGCAGGGCTTTGATGCAACAGCAAGTGTCTGAAGACACAGGATTTAAAGTCTGCTTTTGGCAAACCTTGCAGCTTTATATTTAAGGGTTGACCTGTCCAGAGATCTCTCTTTCTGGCGCAGGAAGACATTATTTGGCTGGTAGGTAAAATGATCAAGTCTGGAAAAGATGTGGCAAGAGGACACTGTCTGAGGAGAGGACGTTTTAGAGAGATCCTAGACTTTGGTGGCTTTGTGCTCACCTCATCTCCCACCAAACCATCCGCTCCTGGCTGCCTCAGGAGCAGCTTGGACAGCCTTGGACCTGGGCTCTCAGTAATTTCTCTCTCCCGTCACAGTTTTGGGTTTTTTCTTTTGTTTTCCTCAGACTTCTCTTGCCATAACAAATTACCGGCGATGCTAGAATGCAAGCTATTGCTACACACTGAATCTTTTAATTTTGAGCCATGGGATGGCCCTGCCTTTCCTCCAAAGGCAGGAGGAGGACAGAAGAGGTCTCAGGCCAATGCATGCCAACATGTAAGGTTCGTGCTCCACAGCACTGAGGCCTGGCACTTGCTGAGGATGCAGGTGGGGGGTGCCTGACACTGAGATCCCAAATTAACCTGATATCTGTGAGAGTCCACAAGTACTAAAGTTTCCCTGTTACCTCTTCCCTGCTGCAATAGCAACTCAGCCAGCCAGAAATGGGACAGCACATCTCAACAGCCTGCCTATGTGAGGCATCACCAGTGAACGATGTTCTGGCACCTCGGTGTTACTCTGGCAGCATAATCCAGGACTGAGAGAGCCTGTGCTCTTCACCTCCTCTTCATCGCTTCCTGGGTGCCACTTCCCCAGGAACCTGCAGTGAACGTAAGGGATAGCTACCTCTCTCCGCTTTCTGCTACAAGAGAAGACAATCTTAAGCAGTGGTGAATAAATTCCCCTGACCATGACTAGATGCTGCTGGGAAATAGGACAGAGAGCCATTTCTCAGCCACCAGTTCAACAAGAGGCAATAACAGCCGAGAGCCAGGATCAACTCAGGGCTGTCTGGTTATCCACACAGCATCAGTTGTCTCTGTTAGCCCAGATATTCACTTCACCCCAGCCCAAACTGACACTCTCATCAGTGTAGTCTACAGACAGAACGAAAATTAAATCCCTGTGGCATCTGATTCTGCTCTTATCCCAGCTGCTGGTCCCTCCACATGAGGAAGGGAGCCCAGGGGAAGCTTTATTAGTCTGTCGATGAACATAAAATGATAGTGCTTCCACAACTGTCAATCCAGCACAAGTAATGAGTTAAATATATATATATATATTTATATTTAATTGCCAATTCATC
>VYZV01009315.1:37084-88662 GCA_013401275.1 Pandion haliaetus | reverse complement strand
ATCAGTAATTCCCAACAGATGGAATCCTTGCATTTCAGGTCAACTTGACATCGCCAGCACTCAAAGGTCCAAGTGAGCATTGCCAAATTTAATGAGCTGCAGTAACAATGTCTCCACATTATTGGACTAATTACTAGCTTCTGAAAAGAAAAGAAAAAAAAGGGGGGGGGGGAGAAAAAGAAAATCCTCTAAACAGATGAAACTTTAATTAACAGAATTTTGAGACATTACTTATTATGGAGCAAATGCCACTTCAAAGTGAAAATAGCCTCTAGGTGGATAATAGATCTAATGAAAGGTACTGTAGTCAATTTAGTACTAACTTGCTTCATATATACGTCTTTAAGCCTTCAGAATAACCAGACTTCATGGCAACAGCCAGCGCATGCTGCTGCTCGTGATGCAAAGTCTCCATTTCCACGGGGCATAGAACATCCAGAAGGATTTGGCATGAGGGCAGCCTGCTGCAGGTGGATCCTGTCTATCAAAGCAAACTACAGCACACGGTCACTTCAGCTGGTGGCCAGTGAAGCGAAGGCCTGGCAATTTGAGTGGCATGCACTGAATTTCCAATGCAAGATTTTTACATTAAAAAATAATTGTTTTCATTAAAAGTAGTGGCTACAGTCTTGGACTTCCACGTTGAAAGTACATGTTTCATTGAAGCCAGTGGAAAAGTTGCACGTTAAACTTGTGGAACTAATAATAAAATTTAGTATCAAATGCATGAAGCAAGTACAAGGCTAATTTCTTCAAATTAACTTTCAGCAGCTTCTGTTTCTCTCTCTCTCTCTCATACACACACACTCATTCATTCACTTATCTAAACAGACACAGAAAAAAAAAAATATCCTAGCCTTCAAACTAGTCAAAATATTTTTCCTGTGAACTGAGAAGGAAGAAAAGGAAGAGGTTTGTTGCTATTTCTATTTTCAAATACTGAGCATTGCTCAGATCTGCCATGATGAGAGGCCATGTCAAATTGGCTAGATCAGATAACAGCAGGCTGCAAAACCCTTTCCTTATCCTGCAGAGACCTTCGTGACTCTATCCATACATTGCGCACTTCACACACCAGTGTAACCACCTTTATAAACCCTGCTGATGTGAACTGCGACCACACCAGCCCAGAGCAGGCTGGCATCTCCCTGCAACAAATTCAGATGATCTGGGAAGTGCAAATCACACCAGCTTGCACTGGAAAAGCTTGGCTGAGATAACAATATTTGCGTGCATTTAGGTGCATTCCCCAGACAGGGACCTATGGAGCAAAACTCAGTGCTCACTGACATTCTGTGCGATCTTACAGGATTCACCCAGCCAACCATTGCCCCCCAGGCAGGAGGCAGGGGACGATAAAACTTGGCATCGTCTGGTTGTGCAGAATGCACCGTTGCTGCGAATTGAGCTTGAATATTGCTTGGAGGCGGGGGGGAAAGGGGAAGCATCAGATTTGTTTAGGCATAAGAACATATCTCAGTTTTCTCCCTGGTTTTCTTCCCACTCCTACCCCATAGGCCCATTATTTCCCACTTCAGAATTAGCACCTTTGCCAGCAGAACATAAAGGTGACGGCTAAGGAAAGCTTCAGCCTCTGCCCTTGAGGCATTTTCTGCCCTGATGACGGGACCTTAATAGAAGCCGTTCGGTTTGGGAACAAAACAGCAAGTGCTCTGCTGCCAGTATATGGAAAGGGAGGGGGGTCCATGAATCCATGTTTCCCAGGATGCTGCCAAGGCACAGCCTGGCAGGGTGGGAGAGAGCGAGTTCCGCATCCCCAGCCCCAGCAGGGACCCTGCTCTGCAGAGCTCTCCTGCTCACCTTCAGTGTTGCCTTAGGTAGCTCTAGCCATGCATCACAGCGTCTTACCTTGTCTTTTTCCTTGCATAGGTCTCTGCCCTTCCAAAGCAGCATGTGTTATGTCCCAGAAAACCAGATCAGCAAAATTTCTGCACTTTGGTAAAGACCCAAGACCACACCTACAACTGAGCTAGTCAGAATCCAGGAATTTAATAGTTTAATATGGGGAGTTTACTTTATCATCACCTCTCCCACGTCCTCCCTCAAACTAAAACACAAAAAAAAAAAAAAAAAAAAAAAAAAAAAAAAAAAAAAAAAAAGCAGCAGCTAAGAAGCTGGTGGCTATGTTTAGCTGGAACAGGATTTGAGATTTTGAGGGAAAACCCCTGGCTGTGAAGCACCTGGCTGATGCAATCTGAGGAAGAAATAGACTTCTCCCTATCAAAGAGGGATCCTGACATCAGTGGGTATGTGGCTGTTCAGTTACTGAGAACAGTTTGCAGGACCTGCAAACCAAGGTGTATGACAGGAGAATATACTGCAAAGTGTACCTGTGTCACACGGGGTGCCATGCTGGTGGCTTCCATACTGCCGAGCTGCACTCAACTCTGAGCCATACAGTGGCCCTGATGGCCATCTCCCTGCATGAGCCTCCAAAATAACTCTTGGATATGTCCTAGTCCACTTAAGCTATGATTTTCCCCATAACAACAAAAAGGTGACAGCTACCACTTAGCCACATGTGACTTGGCTCCTGCTATGTTCCCAGGTCCAGCCCAAGCTGCTCACCCAAGCCCTTCCAACCCAGGTTTGACACGTGAACCAAGGTTTCCTTAGCCATATGGCTTGCGGGCTCTTGTGAGGCTTCATGCCAGTGCTCTTGTCTATGTGGGAGTTGGTTTGTCTTCCAGCCGTTGCAGTTTCTTCCAATGCCCTCAACTTTACTTTTGCCCATGAGTTTTAGGACACCCTGACCACCTCGGTGGAAGCCTGCAAGGCAGCTTGTGGGTTCCAAGAAGCTGGCAGGTTTCCAGGCTTGTGGTTGCCATCTTTTGTTACTGGAAATACCCTATTTTTTTCTAATGCACTGCATTAACCTGACAGCCATTCACCTTATCCCACGTCTGTTGGCTTCTTCAAGGCTTTTCTTTCCTTTTTTATTTAAAAACACCAATTGCAGACCACAAACACTTTTCCCAACACAGTGCTCCTTGCTCTGCTCACAGCTGTAGAAAGTCTGGGAAGACCCTGCACAAGTCATGTGTTTGGCTGGAGAGCAGGACACGGGGCTGGTATCTCCTGTGGCCGTTCAACCAGGCCAAGCAGGTGTACCTACACTGGCAATTCCCTTTCCCTGACCATGAGCTGGGGGGAGGCAGGAGGTTCTGGATGGGGAAAGCTGTGAGGTGTCCTGGAGGTCCCGCAAAACACCCCCTCAGGACGTTCACCTCTGAGGCACGTTCTCTGCAGACAGGAGGTCAGAACTCACCTGGGAGGAGCACTTAGCCAGGCAGGCAGATATGTGTCATAGCAGGTATAAGCAGAGGCACTACCAAATAACCAGGCAGCGTTTAAGCCCTAGGACAATTAAGAGTCCTGTACTATAGAAATATCCTAACTCGCAACTTTCTTGTACTTCTTTCTCCACTTGCTACACAGAGACACAGATTTCTCACAGCACAGAAGAACAACATGTGACCAGCCTCCTCTTATTCTCATTCTTGGTGCTTAAGAACAAAACAATTTACAAATTGGTCTCCCTCACCACAGGAAGAGAGAGAGAGAGAGAGAGATCCCCAGTGCAAAGTATTTCTCCCAACCCTCTGGTATCCACAAGGCACAGCCCTGCAACCTGGGTGTGAGCTTTAGCAGCTGTTTGCAAAATTTCCCCCTGGACCCGGGTTCGCGTTTCAAGCATTTCTCAGAGGCTGTGGGTCTAAGACATGTGTTTGATTCTTGTCTAGTTAGCTCTTACCCCTGGCTTGCTATGAAGAAGGGTGGGGGAAAAGATGGATCAAACAGATAATGTTGACAAAGGAGGTGCCTGCACCTTGATTTACTTCAAGTCCTTGAAAGCCTGTTATTGAATGTAAAAGAGGAATAAAAAACAAAAACAGTAATAAAAAGCAACTAATGTATCCAATTTTTATGGCCAAAAATAAAGGCACTGGAAGGCAGGCTTTTTAATGGCTATCATCCCTCCTGTGTTATTTGAAGATCCCCTTGTAAACGGGAATCCTGGGTCTGTTTTGCCATCTGTTCGCTCCACTCCTGCCTAGGAATCCTGAAAGGGTATTTATTGTATATGCAGGTTCAGTGAGGCCCACTTACTATAAACAAATACTGCATGAAATATGGTGGGGCCAGCTTTTTCTACAGTGCCTGTATTTATGAGGAAACAGTATAAAAACAAATATGTAATCTGGAAATAAACCTGTTAAATGAATAAAAAGTCCTATGGAGCAAAACATAATGATTAGCAGAGCCATTCAGTGAAAGACCCTGTTAAGGGAACACATCTGCTGTCATCCACTTTGCATCAGTGCTTTTCCCCCCTGAAAAAATCCATCTAAAAGCAGCCATCAGAAAATCATGGGGGAGGGGAGTGGGGAGAAGGAGGAGATAATACAGCCTAAGAGCTACAAGGCCAACCATGGCACTTTTGTTGGTTCTCGAAATGCCTCTTGAGTCCTGCACCCTGCTGTCCACCAAATATAATCTATGTTATTTACAGCATGTACTAGGTACCGATTACAGTCACTCAGCTGAAGGGGGAAAGAAAAGGGGGGAACAAGAAGTAATCAAAAAAAAAAAGAAAGAAAGAAAGTTCAGCAAAGCAATTGAAGGTCAGCACAGTGTGCTGAACAAAGATTCAAATAAAGAACTTGAAGTGCAGCATGTTTGTGCACACACGCATAGAAAATCATACTTTGCTTTCGACCAATTGCACAGAGCCTAAACATGGGTTACATAGAAGACCAGCCCAAGATAAATCTGCTATGGAAATGCAACTCAGTCATGACCTCTGATTGCCAGCTTCACTTGTGTGCAATACCGCTATTCAGATGCAGGAAGTACTATTCTAGCTACCAGTTCCTATTAACTCTATATTTACAGACATTGAGTAAAATCACAACCTGCTCCGCACCCACTCCACCCCACCCACACAGGCAGAGCCAGCTACAGACGGGTGAGTAACTGCACTTGTTGGCACCCTCTCTCCCCATGATTTACATTTGCTCCAAGATGTTCTGGGTATTTCCTATCTCAGTTTCTGCTTTCCACTGTGGGTTGCCTGACCTTCCCCATGGAGCCAGTTATTAATACTCTACTCTACCAACAACGCAAACAAAGTAGGTGCAAGCTGATGCAACTCCGGAAAGTGCTGTACCAAACACTGATGCAACCCCCCCGAGAGCCAAGATTACTCCCCAGAGCAGAGATGAGGATGCCCTGCTTGCTTTCATCTTGACTCTTGCTTTCATCTTTGCCTGCCAGCATAAAAACTGACAAAACTCATGTCTTCCCAGTCTGTGGCTTCGGAAAGCTCTGGTTTTACCCTCCTGTTAACTATTCCCAGGTAAAAGCATTATGCAGATTATGTGCCTTCATCACACATCTGACTTCACGGTCAAACTGAAGTGTGTTGCCTTAGTCGTGTTTTTAGCAGCATTTCTGCTTCTTACCGATCAAAGTAAAACAATAAAACCTTTACCCTCGTAGTAAGGGAGACCAGGCCTGAGCATCCACTGGAGATCTGAGTAGCAGACAAAGGGCCCGTGGCTCCCCTTCCCTACCCAAAGCATGGAGGAAGGCATCATGTATCATAATTTGAGTACTAATTGGCAAAACAGGCATAATAATTTGCTTGAATGTGCACTATGATGCTAGCGTACTGTTTGCAAATTTTTAACCAGCGTAGACTTGCTGCCTTCGGTGTATCTGAGACATACGTAAAAGCTTAGTGGATTTATATCACTACAGTTACTACTACTGCTCACTGACACACTTTAGTATTTTTATTGCTTTTTCATAGCTGGCATGATTCTGATGGTATGTAATTAAATATTTTACAAAGATAGGGTCTGATCCGACAACCTTTATGCACATGAATAATCTCATTATGTTCAATGTCTCTACTCATGTACCCAAAGCAGGCAAGACTGGGTTCCTACTGCTACAAAAGTAATTTTTTCCCCTTCTGTATTCCCCTTTTGGGATTTTGATGGAATTAATAATGGAAAAAAAGACCCTTAAAACTCCTTCACATTTATTTTGTGCATTAAAACCTTCACCTAGGATTTAAACAAACTACAAGAACACTGTTGTGGCAGTTATGTTTGGCCAGGGATGGAAAGAAGTAAGAGTTTGTGTTTTGTCAGAGACTGAAAGACATACTGCGTTTTTGCCGGTCTATATCTTACTGGGGTTTCCTGAGACTGATTAAGGGTTTGAAGGGGGGATTTTTTTCAAGAATTCATGACTCAATTTAAAAAGTGGTGCATTTCAGGCATGAGGGGGATTGCCCAAATGTTTGGGTTTTTTATATTACCTGCAAAATATGTCACAGTTATATGCTTCCTTGAAACTGATAGGCATGCAAGATGCTCAAGTGCCAGTGTCTTACAGGCTGTTCACATCCTGTTCCCCACTGACACAACACATCTACATGTTCATTGGGATGTTTTGCTCAGCTCCAGCAAGAGGAGAGCCTGACCCAAAGCTAGACCGGGAGCTGAAGATCTTCGTTAGAAAGCATGGTTTGGGGTTGACCTGTTGTAAAACCAGCTTTTCAAGTTTTGATTCAGATCTGAGCCTACAGGCAGACTTGTCCCAGGTGCATTGCCATCCTGGCACCTGGTGAAACACGTTGCTACTCACCCAGAATACCCCAAAACAGTCAGGCAGGAGGAAAAAGGCACAGGTAGATCTTGGGATCTGAATTTTAGATTTGGATTCATTTAAGAGAGACATATTTAAAACATTGCGGCCATAACCAAAGCACAGGCAAACAGAGAGGGCATCTGGGCCACTGTGAATCCCAGGAAAAACACCAACCTTAATAAAAACTTGTCACTTTGCAATGCCTCTGCAGTTGAATGAAGGTATTTTTCTGGTTTTCCCCCAGCAGGAAATGCAGGAAGGCTCTGAACACAGCCAGCGAGAGTTTCTGGTCATTTTACACACACTCCCTTATTAATTTACTACCTTTGGACCCTGAAAAAGCCTTTCTCCCATCTTTAGGCAAAAATGGAACCAAATATGACTTTCTGGAAACAAACAGGCCTTTTAAATTAAAGCCTACCGAGTTATTAGCCTAGTATGAAAACCAAGATATTGCATAGTTGCACCTAATCTGCGACTGGGAATCATTAAACCAGATCACAGCACTGCCCAGGCAGGAGGACGGCCATCTGGCTTTTGGGGATCTCTGCTGGACTTGTAACTTTGAGTGTCACTAAATCATAAGCTATGACACGAGCTGAAGCCTTTTCAGCACACAAAGTGCAGAAGAACTTTGGTGCTGGGACAGGGGTACAAAGCCCTCTCCCGGTCCCATTGCTGCAGCAGGGGTCACACCCACAGGCTAATCCCATTACCTTTGCAGTGATTTACTCTTGCACCGCAGAGGGGTGCTTTGAAAACAACTCCAAACTAAATTTAAACTCCACTCGTGACAATGATCACAAATTTATTTTGAGACCCAAGCTGTAAGGAAAAGAACAAAAAGTCACTTATAAATTATCTGATCCAGCAGTCCTGACCTGCTGGCCATACAGTAAGGAAGTATTACCCTGCCCTGGCAGCTAAGCCCGGAAAGGGGATGCTGCTTTTGAGATTCATCGGTGTAGCAGAGCTGGGCTCTCTTCCTCCATCATCAACCATTTTTCCAGGATCTGTTTACAAAAAGCCAAGTCTACCAGTCACCTTCTAGCTTGCCCATCTTTATATTTTGGTCAGTGTGGGAAAACAGGCTGTCAGACCTGCGCCTCCTCTCCTTCCCTCTCCTCTGGATGGAGCGCACGCTTGGACTTCAAGCCTGCTTCCCTTGGCCTGACACACTGCTGCCAAGTTGCTGTCAGGGACAAAATCGAGAGCACTGAAATGGCAGGAGAAAGCTGATCGCGCATGACGCATCGGGAAAGACAACACACACCAAGGCCTCTGGAAAACAAACTCTCTCCTGGCTTCCCAGCCATGTGCAAATTTATGAGGTTTGAATGAAATTCAGCTAAAGTGTCCAGGCCAACAAGTGTTTATCCAAAATGAACTCAATTGCTGGACTTCTGTCCATTTAAGAGTCACCTGCTCATGCTCCACACTGCCTAGGTTAAGCCCTGTCAGTATCTGAAATACCTCAAATAACATTAACCCTTCTGTTGCCACCACGATGCAGGATGAACTTTTCAAAAAACTTTCAAAAACATGATAAAAACACACAGATCAAGAAAATACAGTGCCCCCAGCTCATGGATGTGTTACAGCCCTTTGACAAGTCGAGGGCGGCACTTAAGAGAAGCAGAAGCAGGTAGTTAAGTGAGACACCAGGTTTACTTGCCCATATGCACCTGTGAACATGAACATATGGATTTCTTTACATCTTGACCACAGAGAACGGGCATAAAACTTGAAAATTGCCACCTAGTTTCTGCAGTTATTTTTCCATTTGGGGATTAAAAACCATCTAAACCCACGTGCGCGTATTTTTCTGTTGCAAGTAGGCAGCACAGACAATTGCAAAGCAAGGAGATGGGTGTGAGAAAGAGGATTTCTGGTGACCCAGGGGAAAAAAAATAAAGGGATGAGTCTGGGCCTGCCAAACAGCTGGTTAAACTTCAGAGCTCGGTTTAAGGCTGTTCTGAGGTTTGTCTAATGACAGCAGAAAAAGCATCTTCTCCTCTCCCTGCCTTTCTTTTTACACGGCTCCCCCAATACCAACATGCTGGGAGGTGCTCTGTGCAGCAACATCAAGACTTGTCTCCTCACCTGAGTGAAAAAGCAGCGTGTTTTTAAACATTGTTTTCCAAGAGAGGTACAGGGGTCTGGTCAGAGGAGCGCTCAAATGTTTTTAATGTGTTACCACTCCTTCCTTCAGCTGTTACTGGCTACTCCCATCCCCTGGGCCCGCGCACACTGCTAACCCATTGCAGTGCAACCTGCGGTGGGGTTGTTGAGCCCATCTCGGCACAGTGCCAACCCAGCACTGCCTTCGTCTTGGCTGGGGTCCCGATAAGAGACTGCAATACCTATTAATCATAAACCCTGTTGATTAAATCCATCTAGCTATTTCACTCAGCTAAAACCAGGGGCAAAGGCTGTCCTGCAAAGAGCTCTGTCCTGCAAACAGCTCTGTCCTGCAATCCAGCTGCCCAGCTGTGCACACAAAGCCAAGGGAAGAACTGGGACTTTATCTATGTTGAAATTGCTGCTGGTCCTGGGTTTTCCACCTGCATGCTGCCACGGTCTGACGTTGCCAAGTGTGAGATTTGTCAGGATTACAGGAGAAGCCCTGAAGGAGCCTGTTAAATCCTTCATCGAACACTTGCAGGGGTGAGTAAGGAAGGCTGGACCCTCTTCCCGTGCAGAGGACTCCCTGCTTCACGCCCTGGGAAAAGGGTACACTGGGGTCTCGAACGCAAGTCCAGAGCTGTTCAGAAAATGAAAAATGAAGATCCCTCAAACATTTCTTTGTTTCTATTCATAACCACAATTTCATTTGCATTGACGTTTTCTGACCAATTCTCTCCTCAAAATAATTGATGGGGAAAAGATCAAGTGATGTAATTAAAAGAGAAACAAACAGAAAACAAAGGGAAGAGGGTAAATCGGCATGCGACTTCAGGTCAGGGAAGGAAAAGGAGCAGGTGGTGGAACTGATGAGGGAGATTTAATGAACTGCGATTTACTTCGAATAACAAAGGAGGAGGAACCTAATCCTACCGTTGGATCTGTACACATATGGACTTACCATAACAAATGGTAATCAATCCATCAGCCTTAAATTAAATATAAGGTGGGCAGGAAGGAAGGGACAGAGCTTATTCTCTCCTCCCCTCACCCGCCATCAAACTAAATCTGTTTGCCTGTGTCCACGTCTCCATTGTCAGAATTAGCATCTGCCATCTCTCCCTTCTCAATCGAAGTGGCCACCTTCCCATGCCTCACTGTGCCACCGTGGAAAGGTCTCTTTGGAGGCTGCCCCAGGAATTTAGGGTCCTGGTTACCCTAACTCTGCACTGTATTTCACTGCACAGCGATCGAGGCACAGCAGCCTCAGAAATATGCTCATAGGGCTCTACGTGTAAAAGCTCGCTGAGCTTTAATCAAATGCACATCACAGATAGTCCTGCATGACAGAAAGCAGAGCCGCCAATCCACAGACCTGCCAAGAATAGCCTCATCTGCGATACAAGTGTCTTTCCTCTTTTGTATCATTTTGGCCTTCACTTTCTCATTCTAGAACAAGCTGCAGAAATATTTTGGGTTTTATAAGTTATCTCCTGGTTTCAACCTGAAGGCAAGTTCACTGGAGTTTCTAAATATATAGCCAGGTTTTATGAATCTTCATTAAGTTTTCTAGGATAAAGTTTCTATTTTAAGGCTTGGATCCTCCAAAGAGAGCTGTACAGTTGGACACCCCTTTCCCATACATTTGGCCAAGCATAGCTGTGCACATTGTTTTCTTTGTGGGAGTTGCCCTAGTGTTTAGGCCTGGCAGCAGTTTCCCCAAAGAAAATGTTTCTAACCTGGTGTCTCCAGGACTGGTACCTAATACTTATTTCTCCTTGACCAGTAGGCAGAAAATGCTTGAGCAATTCATGACAATCGCTATTGACATACATTTAGAAGAGTGAAAGCTTGTGACTTACAGGGTAGTATCAGGAGCTAGGAAATCAAATGATCTATTTCTGCCATAATCTACTATGTGATTTCCCAGCATGATCTGTATTTCAGTATATTCCAGTTATTCCAGAAGAATACTGCCAGCCGGGCTGGGAGGTGGCAGGGAGGAGGTGCTCAGATACGCGGGGTAGGAGGTATATGGGGCTGTGGTTTGGGGCAGGGGCTGGGTGCCCAGGAGAGGCTGGGTCTGGCAGAAGGGGCACAAGGAGGGCTTCCCACCCAGAGGCGTTTCCACCACAGCTACTATTTGAACAAAACATTTGCCAATTAAAATAATTCAACCAGATATCCTGTATCCCGAGGAAAGGGCAGGGCAGGCACAGATGGACAAGGACACGATGTCGAGCCCTGCCACCTCAAATCAGGAAAGGGGGAAGAGCAGGGAAAACAGAGATTTGTGAAGTAACCACCAAAGTTAGATTCTTCTCCCTATTTGTAACTCTGCAAGAGGAGCAGGAGGGACACAACCCAAGTACTGGCTTAAACCTTATGTTTCCCATTTCCCTGCTTGCTCAGTTCCTCTTAACTTGTGCATTGACATCCGGGTGTTCCAGCTTCACAGCAGCTGAGGACCCCCCCACCAGAAGCACCACTGGGGTTGCCAGAGCAGAAAGGAACATCCCTCGCCCTGGGCACAGGGCACACCAGCAAGTGCTTTGCCCTGTCACTGGGGACCTCCCAGCCTGAGCAGGTCCCCTGTGCTGAGCTATTCCTACCTGGCCATCAGGAGAGGGACTCGGCATGTTGGATGGGAGTTCTGGGAATTTGGGATGCTGTAGGCACATGCCAAGGGAGTACAGCCAAAAGCTTGGCAAGTGCTAAACCACAGCACTGTGGTATCTGGTCTCTGACTTTGCTTCTCCTGACGTCCACATTCTAAATGACATCACACCTGGAGTGTGAATTTGCACCGTATGGGTGTTTTTGCTGCTTTTCGGGTACCATGTGGGCTGACCGAGAGCTGAGATGGCACATCCCGTCACCCCCTTCAGCAGGGCAGGCCAAGAGCTGCCTGCCCTCCCACCAGGCTGGCAGGGGCCGGGCCCAGCTCCGCTGCCTGCTGCTCCCAGATCTCACGGCACCTTCCCCCCAGCTCACTGTAACGTGTCCACGGAGCAGCCCAAGAGACACCACTTATCCTCACCGGCTCTCAAGAAGACAGCCATTTTCCAGTGAGAGCGCAGCGCAGTATCACTCACCTGCTCCCACCGAAGCAAACGCCAGGGTTTCTGGAGGAGCGGTCAGACACATCTCCCCACACACACGTTAGTAAGTCATGACCTTCCGCTTCCTTCTGTTGGCAACTTCAGTTTTAGTCAGACCTTTTGCTTAAGGGCTTCTTCTCTTACTTACCGTTCAACGGGGGCCTGAAGCAAAGCTCGTCAATGGTGAAGGAGGAGGGAGAAGGTCGAAGCAGAGCTCGGTGGTGCATGATCCCCCTCTCTTGCAGTTTTGGGACCTCTCCCGTCTTCTTTTCACCTAAGAAAATCTGGCTGCTCGCCACAGCATAATATAGCAACAGGGGAAAGAGAGGAAGAAGGCTTAACTTTTATTTATTTTAGTGCGATCATTAGGATTATGTCAGGGGGAAAAAGCATTAATACATAATCTTTTCCCTGTGCTATACAACACTCGCTGCTTTTAATTTAGAATGAAATTGAAACACTCACTCAGAGCAGCTTTGAACAGCAGCCAAGGCCTTCTCTTGCATTGTGTGAGCAGCTGGGTAGCCTTTCCACTCTCTTTTTTTTCAGGTCCATGGTGCCTTTTTTTGAGACCTGCGCTGAGGGTCGGTCACTGAAGGTACTCGTCACCCTTCCACAAGTGCTAAGGGTCCCCTTGGCTGGGAGCTGGCACACCGACCACAGGTGAAGGTGAAAGCCTAAAGCACGTGAACACAGCCCCCAGCAGACCAAACCTCAGCAAATAAAGCTCCACAGCTACAAATATTTTGCAAATTAAAGAGAGAAGGGACACATTAAAAAGCACATCAAAATGCACGTTTTAAAAAAATGCTAAATTACAGTGATTTATTTTTTTCTCGACGGTGCACGTTATTTTGTATGCTTTGTCACACATGATAAGGCAAGTTCACACAAAGAGAACATGGTTTGGAGGTATAAACAGGGCAGACAAGGCTGGGTGGGGTAAAGCCAAATTTAGTTAAATGAACTGGTCGTCCTGTTTTGTTCATGCGACAAGCCTGCTCCAGATGGTTCTCACCAAGCCGATGAGAAAGGTGCCTCGGTCTCCCTGTTCATTTTAATCTATATAAATACTAGGTTTTGTCAGGCTAAAGAATCCACTGCGGACTCAAGCGTTTTCCTTAATTATTGGTATTCACTGAAAGAAAGAGTAAGTTTAAAGGGGTCGGGGGGGGGAAGAGATTGCCACCCTTTTAGTGCTGCTGTGAAGGGAGTTCTGCTTATCACAACAGGTGCAAAGGCCACTCACAAAACCAGAAGCAGTTCAACACTGAAAGGCTAAGAAATTGCTTATTCTCTTTGTCAGCTGCTCACACAAGCAGGGTAAAGGCTACTTGGAAGGAAAGAGCGAGGGTAAAAAGAAGGGTTAAACTTTGTCACAGAAAAAAAGAAAGAAAGGAGAGAAAAAGACGAAGTGTACACAAGGCTACAGGTTCACAGGAAACTCCGGGAGATATATTGACCTTAAAAAAAAATTTAAAAAAAAAAGAGAGAGAGGGGGAGAAAAAAGAAAGCAGAACAAAACTACATCCCCACATGGAGCAGGAATGAGCAGCACCAGCAGGCTGGGGACTGGGGGAAATTTTAACAGTCTACCACTCCACTTGAATGGGGAGGGGAACAATGCCAGCTGAAAGCACAGCATTCCTGCCCCTGTGCCCCCACAGAAAGGGGCTGTGCAGGTCTTTCTGATGGCTCCCTCTAATTACGCTTTCTTGTGTACGGCAGTTCATGGCCAGCTCAGAGAATGTCATCGTTCCCTGTCAGAGGGGTGATTTGTATACCACACCTATGGAGTCAACATATTGGGGAAAAAATTATATTAAAAAGAGAAAGAAAACTCCTCTGATGAGGAGCCCACAATTTTCAGGGTACTGTTTTCCCTTGGGTTCTTAGCTGGGTTTTATTTCCTCCACCCTACCCCTTTCAAGATAAAGCATCAGAAGTAACTGAAACTAGAACTTCATTTTGTAACACCCCTCCGTTAATCCCTAGATCTCTCTCAAGTGCTGCATAAATTTCACCCTCTCTTCACAGAGCTCGAGGTTTTTTTTACATCTGGTGCATCTTATTTTCTAAGGATGATAGGTCTGTTTATTTTAACCAGGCCTGGAATGATGTGCAAACCAGCCATGCCTGTTAGATGCTGATTGTTCCCAGAACCAGATGGTCAAACCTTCCTCTTTTAAGACAGCTGACTCAAAGCCATAAAAGAAAACACCAAAAATGAAAACAATCATCAACAACAACATCAAAAAACACCCTGTGGTGGGAAAAAAAATATTTCAATGTTGGCACTGTGAGACAGAAAAAACTCAGAGAAAAGAGTGTTTGGTTTCCAGACCCTGGAGGTCCAGTGTGCAAAGGAGGGAATTCGCTCATTGGGAAGTTTCCATCAGTGGCAAGCTAACAGGAGGAATTCCCAAGCTTAAATATGACAGATGTTAATACCTCTGCAACCCAGAAGCAGCAAAACCCCCCTGTGGTTATTCTGACTGCCCTGCTAAATGACAGTGAGTTAGAGTACTAATAAGACATAGTGACGCGAGTTGCCACTGCCCGCACCTGCAGGTTCTCTGATACCCACTATGAGCTTCACAATTTACAGCCGAACCTCAAGCGCTTCAACTTCATTTTAGCACCATGACTAGTCTCTTGCCATCCTCGTGGTTCTCCTTCTTCCCAGGCCTTTTCTATTGACAACTGGTCCCAGTTCAATTGGGTCACTTTGCTGTGAGTCAGTGAAAGCCACTGAGGGTGCACTGTTAGCCATGGTGTAAGGAGAAACACCGCACCTCTTACAAAACCAAACTTGCCTATGGCAGGTTTAAGGCAGCACAAGGTCTCTGTTTGTAAAGCTACTCCAGCCCAACATCAGGCTGCAGGCAATCCTGTGTATGTACAGCCAACTGGTTTGTTCTGGTTTAATAGAACCAGTTCCTCCCAACCTTGACAAAAAATCAACATACATTTTCACACCACTGTAACTAACATGAAAAATAATTTTTAAAAAAATCACAGTCAGGTTAAGGACAGAAACAAACAAGTTACCACAAAGCAGCTTGTGAATTTTCCACACAAAGGTGTAAACATAGAGCACATTGGCTTCTCTACAGCGGTGGCTGGCATGCAGGCTCTCACCCTGGTAGATATAAGGTAGCTTTTCCTCCTTCCACTGTCTTTCACCTCTCCAGGGGAAAACAGGCGTACAAGCTATCTAAAGACTCTGAAAAACCACTCACTTTCCCTTTAACCGTTGTAAGACATAGAGCACCATACCAAAATAAGAGATGCCTGTATGCCTTTCATCAACTAGTTTCCCTTAACTTTCCCTAATATTCTGTAAGAAGTATGTGATCCCAACATGCAAAGACTTCGTGAGCATTTCAAGAAGACAAAAAGCCCATTTCAAACATTACCAGGAGAGGAGGGGCATCAGACTTTTTTTGAGTTTCTCGCTCAATTTTCTACAGTTCTTAAAAATGGCAAAGTCCCAGTTAAAGGATATGTGTTCTGAGTCTGGACTACTACAAACTTAAGCTAAACATAGGACTAGATTTAACAGAAAAGGTCATCTACAAGGTTGTTTATACTTGAGCTAAAATCAGGTTTTGAACTAAGTTAAACTGCAAAGATTAGGTACACAGTCAAGGCCTCAGTGCAAGAATTTCATGAGAGCCCTATGGTACCAGGTTGTAGGAGTATTTCTATTCACATCAAAAAGTTTTTGATAAGGCTGTTAAGACTCACTCCTGCTCACAGTTAGGGCACAACAGGTAGAAAACCTGAGTTCAGCACCTTCTTCTGCAGGTAAGCACTCACAGATGGCAGTAGCAGAAAAAATTGCATACTCTCATGAAGTATCTCGAAGTGTATTGTCATTTGAAAACAAGCCCACCTAATACAGTCAAGTAAATAGCGACAACACAAAAAATTTCACAGATAATGCTGTTGAAGATATTGCTGCTGTTGTACAAACAACTGAAGACACCGTGTAATGTCTGCTCTGGACAGGGGATGTTCTCTGTTTGCAAAGTCCCCTGGACAACATGACTCTAAGCTTCTTGCCACCTTCAGACACTGGCACAACGTAGATGTTTAATAACAAGGACCATATGCCTAGTGCACACAGCACTCACTTTCCAATGTCCTGTATGCTGAAAAATATTTTCTGTGCTAATTGGCAAGGACAGCTGTTAATCTGCCATAGAATGGCTCCCTTACAAACCTCAGCAAAATCCACTTACCTTTGAGTCAGGCATACTTCAGAAGGTATTTGTCCTCTTTGCATTCGGATTGAGAGACACAGAGAGAGAAGGGGTGAGAGAAATACTGGAAGTGTAATAGGGCTTTAGTAAAACTTCAGAAATCCCGTAGGAACGTGAAAGAAGCCACAAGCTCTGCACTAAGGAGAGCAACTGGTAATTAAAATCTTGATACAGCAAGTCATCTGAGTTTATTTAAATACGTACTTAAAGATAAACACAAAGCATTTTACTCAAACATTTTGAGGAATATGATCCTTAAGCAAGATTAACAAGTCTAATAACACTTGTGTTATGAAATGTCATTATAATCAAGCAGTAAATCAATAGTACAGTAGCACATGCTGCGGATCACAAGGGCCGTATTTTGAGGAACAAAAGAAAGGGCAACCTCCTCATCTTTTATGACAGTGATACATGTTATATATACCTTTCATGCAATGACATTTTTGGTACCTCTAGTAAGCCATAAGGCCATCTGTCTACATGGTAAGGGGTATATGAAAAGGGATAGAGATTTTTTTCTTCGATTTACACACCCTTCAAGCAGGTTAAAGGCAAGACCCATCACTGCTGAATGGCTGCCTACACTATGAACTCTCTTGTTTCATTTCACAGCTCCCCCCACCTCCTCCCCTTGCAGCAGCAGTGGTCAGACCCGGCACAAGACTGCTCGGCGCACTCAGGGGGCAGATGAGCCATTGCAAAAACCACTGATGCTCCCTCAGCTTAGAGCTGCAAGGGACTAGCTGTGCCCATGCCGCGGTGCTGGAGCAGGGGGATGCCCATCGAGGGCCTGCGGATGGGGGTGAGGGCAGAAATACAGGAGCAGAGATTTAGCCTCAGCTGAAGCTGTCAGAGCTATGCCCTGGTAAGTGAGATAATACGTGCATTCCCCTGCCTGGCCCAGGCTGAATTAGCACATCTGGGGCCCACATTTACCAGCCACTTTGGAGCACCTTTGCCATTAACACTAAAAACACATCCTGGAGGACATCAGGACTTGAGATGAAGGAGGTGAGAGGGGAAATAAGACACCTTGCCTCCCCCCTCACCTTGTTCCTCCCTCCTCCCACACGGCTCCAAAACACTGTGACTTGAATGCTGTCAATCCCCTTATGGGAGAAATATATTTATAGAAACCCCATCTCTGTGGCTGAACGCTTTTATGGTACCAGATGTCGGAGGACATGATGTTGATAAAGTAAAGCATAGTGCATGGAAAAGGGTCAAAATTATCTGCTGCCAGCAGTGAGAATTACAGCTTCTCTGACTTCCATGGAGCAGTGCGAGTTTACCCCAGTGAGAACTGGGGCTGGCAAGTGGGTACAGACGTAAATAATTAGGCCGAGTACGCTATTCGGACAAGAAGACATTTGTCCTTTGCAGCAGAGATTTTACTAGAAAGGGTTAATGCCTTCTCCTTTGAAATACAGCGCGGCAGCTGTAGATGACATCAGATTTTCTGCCATACTGTTTTATGTCAATGCACACGAAGCATCCAGGGAAGACCATGCACTGCTTGAGACTGTAATGAGAGTGATGGTCAGAAGTATCACAATAAATGATATCATTTAGATATTTCTTGATTATATGGTTGCGTTTAAAACCAGGGATATCTTAAAAATATCAGTGTATATGCAGATGGAGCAAAAGCACCAAGGGTTCAGGCACCTTTCTGGTACTCAACCCACAAAAACCACACTGGATCTCAGGTACACACATGAAACTAGCCTGCTTTCAACTAAAGCCAGCAGCCCAGGAAGATGCCAGGGTATATAACTGAAGGATCCACCTCACTATATTTTGGCACAATGCAGCGAAGCTGAGAAGTAGGTTTATTAAAATTCCTATGCCGTTTCCATTTCCTCTGCATGTCTACAAGACTGTTTATTCTCACCATCTGAAAGAGATTCTCACCATCTGAAAGAGATATTAATTGCTGCTCTTGGTTGGTGAGAATAAACACTACAAGAGATCAGGTTCTCTAGTGAAGCCTTGTCAGTTTTAAACCCCAAAAGAACGGCTTGAAAGAGCTGCTTTCATCTGCACAGCAATTGGCTTAGGATGCAAGCGTAGGGTGAAGTCCATTACTGTGTGTCCATCAAAATTTTGCTGAACACTAGGTCAGTGTTTGTTACCCATTTCCATCAGCCACAGCTCAACGCAGTAAGAAGATTTCATCCGTAGATTAGGTTTAGATTATTTGCTTCAGATAATCCCTTTCTTCATCACTTGTGCCAGCGCTGTGGCTGCTGAAGTGATCAGGAGCAGGTAGGATCCCAAAACAGGATGTCACACACAACCTGGAGAGACACAGTATGGAAATAATGCATATGTTTGCGCGTCAGTATTTCAACATTGACGCAGTATCGATGCTGAGATGATGTCTAACACTGGCCATGTTGCTGCACTGCTCACATTGCATCTTGGAGACTGCTTATCTCCTGCAAGCGTAACACCTTGTAGTAATACAGAGCGCCCAGTTTGGTGGCAATTTCTTCCCCCATACCAGAGATCGCAGTGACGTGTGTGGATAGCGCGGTTGGTTTGACTTCGGCATCACTTCAGTTGTGGTTGTAGGTGTGTTTTTAATTCCTAGGTGCTTAGACTTGTAGAGCCTGACAGTGGCTGTGATGTGAACACTTCCCCTTTGCCAACATCACTGCTTTCCAGGCCTTCAGAGCAACTACAGCTAAAAAACACTAACACATGTTTCAGCTGGATTGGCAACGTAGGCTCCTTCACCTCCAGGACACAAGGCCAACAAAAATGGATAGAATTCAAAATGACGTGCAATCAGCCTACTGTCAGACCCCAGCCCACCTTACAGTGATGCTATTCCACATGTCGTTCATCAAGGCCGTGGTGGAAATGGTTCGGCTGGGATGTGAAATAATACACCTGCAGGTTTCACTGATGCATGGCAGCAGGCTGTCCACAGCCCTGTAGCTCCCCCCCCCCAAGAAAAAAAATATGATAAGAAAAATTAATGTATGTGGCAAAGTGAGACACTGTAGAGTGAAATACACTTCTGGGAGGCTTTGACCAACCCAGAGATGTAATATGTGTGTGCTACTGAACCATCCAGCAGACAACAAGAGAAAGGCTATATATAACAGGCCAAAAAAAGTTGGGCAACCACTGCGTATACTGCTGCCATTTCCCAGCTGAAAACAGCTCACAAGAACCTTTTAGGAGGATACAATATTCATAAATCATTGTATTTCACAGAGATTTGAAAATGAACGCCCATATTACTAAACACCTTACCAGCAGGTGATGAAAGAGATTGGCCAGCCCCTCAGCAACAGAAGAAAGGTTAGTGAGACAAAGGAAATGGGGCTATGCTACTCATGCAGGAGGATAAGGAAGCTCCAGCCAGCGTGCATCTTTGGCAGGTCTTAGCTCCTGGAAGAGCCAGGTAATAGCAAGGAGTTTGCTAGGGCTGTAGGTCAGGCTCATAGGATTTTCAAAAATGAAACATACACTACATAAGTGTTGGAAGAAGTGCATTAAAAACAAACAAACAAGCAAATAAATCTATTTTGAAAATTTGGCTGACTCTTGTCTATGAATATAAAAATTCAAAAGTTCATTGTGCAGTCATTGTTAGCCACTTGAGTTACATGTGGCATGGATAAAATGGATTTCAACTAAACATAAAGAAAAGGAATTACTGTGGTGTAATTTCAGCCAAAAATTCTAGAAAAGGGACAGAGATTGTAAGTAATGAATTTCTAAGAAGAGACAATCTGACAATACTTCTCAGTTGACAGTATTTCTTTTGTCTCTCAAACAGTTATTTACCTGAACACTTCAGTTCTCAAGAGATCTGGAGTGATGCAAAAAACCTACCTCTCTTGCAGCATCTGTTTACAAAAGCTGTACCTGCTGCAGAGCCATCACAACAAAACAAATTTGGCTTCAGTGCTAATTTGCTCACCCTGAGTGTCACTTGAGACAAAAGCTAGACCTGGAGTAATAGATAGCAATCTCCATAAACATATCCAAGCCAAATACTTCAGTAACATGAAGGCTGCAAAAACTGATGAGAAAACATACAGAAGTTAAAGCAGTATCATCTTTTGGGCATTTCTGGGCAAGTTGAGGTATATGCAGGACCTTCCCTCTTCCCATTATTTGGGGTAGCTACATTACATTCATTTTGTGTACAGCCTAAATGCTAGACTGGTGCTTCACAACTCACCCCTATTTTCTTGCATATACTACCTTTCTACTTCTGCAAAACTATTAGGCTGACTTGATGGGGTGGGGAAATTGTATTTTGTGCCTGCTTCTGACTGACAAGAAGTCAACAGGATTTCTGCCTCTGACTTAAAGACAGAGGGAACACGCTCTTACTGAGAAATAAAGAGAGGCTGTTTGTTACGTTTGAATACGTGTAGTTCTGTTACACTACCATCATAATTTGGTGCAATTTTCTTGGGTCTATTTCTAATACAAACATATAAGCCAGGTCTATCAAATGCAAATAATGACAACTTTAAAAAAAAATTAATAAACCATTACACTTTTGAGTAAAGGAGAGCACATCAGTGACTCACTAATCAATCCATAGACCCCCTTGTAAAGTGCTAGGGTCTCTGTGGAAACACATCATGTATACTTGATTTTTTTCCCAGAAAGTTTTGGCTACAAAATGATGCATTGAGAACATGTAATATATTTATCCCTACATCTTCACAATAGTGCAACTGCTATTATTGGCAGTGCAGGAATCAGATACTAAATCCTATCCATCACTTTGAAAATATCACTCTCTAATACCAGCCTGACAGCTCCAATGTGCAGCCTCCCCTGGAGATACTCTAACCCTTGTACAAACAGATATTTTGAACATCCCCTTCTGAAACTTTCTCTTCACCTCAAGACCAAACTTGTGCTTATTTATTATTATCTATAGAGGATCACAGGTTTGGGCTCTTTTTTTAAGCATAATGCCTTTGTCCCCCAGAAACAATCACAGTCAGAGCTATCCCAGTCCACAGAGAAGGTGGTGATCACCTGGAGGCCAAAAAAGAATTGGCATTTCCAGAATACCTTCCCAATAAAGTTCCTGATTGATGAGCACAGTTATTTACATGACTGCAAGGCATGCTGCAGTAAAACATGTTTTCCCCCTTGACCAGTGAAACATCTGGGGTTACCCCCAGGTGTCCATAGACACCAGTCCTATACCCATCAGAGCAATATTGCATGCATGGCAAAACTCCAACAAAGAGCACCAGGAGCAAGGTTAAATATCATTCAGGGAGGTGCAACACCAAATAAAAGGTGAGATCCAGGGGGAGGAGAAAGATTACAGCAGTGCAGGATCCTGGGGTGTTCCTGTTACACATGCATCCTGAGAGCTCCTCTGTGCTTTTGGTTTTAATTAGCATTTGTTAACATATGGAGATATTTACCCAGAAGGAGAGTTGGTGGTGAGGTTACCAGAAACAGCCTCCCTCCCTTTCCCCCTTCCCACTGGAGCACAGGGGCCAGCTCTCCAGCTGGTATAAATCTGCAGTGCTCCACTGATTTACACCAGCTGAGCATCTGGCATCAAGACATTTCCGATCATATATAAGAAGAACAGCATCATGGTGTGCTGCTTATAAATCTCTCTCCTGAGCCAAGGCTGTGGTCCTCACCTGTATGCTGCTTAGTTGTGTTGCACTATGCCATCTCCCATGACATCAGATGAACACAGCCAGGCTCACTCCTGGAGGCTGTCACCTGGGGAAAATAGGTGCAGGATCCTACTTCCCACCTCCTCTTACAAAAATGGAGGTGGGAAGACAGGCAGGGAAATCCCTGCCCACTCCCTCCCCCAGGGGTGTGGGGAGGAATAGTTAGCCAGTGTTTATAAATCGCTCTGAAGGGGTCAAGTGTGGGAGTGATTGATGTCAGCTTCTCAGCATCATGTTTAACAGCTGACCGGGGGTTGCTTTTAATTTCTCTTAATAACAGAGCAAATGACACCCACGGCCCAGCCTTCAGCTTGCAAGGGCAAAGCTCATATTGCAGTTCCCTATGGCACAGGAGGTATCCCCTGGTCCTCGTACGGGTCCTGGGAAGAGGCAGCGCAGCCCTGGCCACCCTCCTCGCAGTTCCCAGTAGAGAGCACCCGCTTCCAGCCCAGCCCCGCTGCCCCCTCCTGCCCCCCACCTCACTCCCTGCTCAGGCACCCTGCTTGCTCAGCTTTCCAGCCACTTATTTTAATGCAGGGGGACATCTTTCCCCCTGAGCCTGGTGGGATTGGTGTGCGCAGGGGAAGGAGCAGTCAGGCTTGCTCTCTCAGGTCCTTGCCACCTCCCATGGCTCAAACCACGTACCCACCACAGCTGTTTTGGTTCAACTCACGCCCACAGCTCTTGTCAGCATTTCCCCATGGGCAAGTGGCAGGAAGGTGGCTCGTTCCCTTTGCTTTCCTGCAGACTGCATTTGTGCTTTTGCACCACCATTTTTCCCAATGTTTGCCTCATTTTTCTGAAGAAAAAGCAATTCCCTTTATAGCAGTAAAGAAAGCTTCTTCAAAATTGTCTGGCACTCGAGTCTACAGGCTAGTCAGGCTTTTAAACTGACTTGAATTCCTTTTCCTGCCTGTCCTTTATAACGAAAATCTGAAATGTATATATACCCATTTCATTTCTATTTAAAGCTGCATTAGTTTCAAAGATAGTTTCAGTGAGAATGAAATTAAAATAAAATTTGATGTAATAGAAATCTTTTTGCATTGTGGACACTATGTTTTTGCTGATCCTTC
Source organism: Pandion haliaetus (assembly GCA_013401275.1). NCBI lineage: Eukaryota > Metazoa > Chordata > Aves > Accipitriformes > Pandionidae > Pandion > Pandion haliaetus. The sequence goes on along the minus strand of VYZV01009315.1, from coordinate 65,716 downwards.
TGCATCCTGTGACAAATGTGACTAAGCCATGATTACCCATATGGCAGCACCCACCACCTCTGGAGGGAGGCACAGAAGAAGAAGAGGAATCATCTCAGATGAGAGCAACAGAAGAAAAATTTGCTTGGCCGTGGTGGAAATGGTCAGTCTGCCTGGTGCCACAGCCAGCCCTGGGACCAGGAGATGGCCCCTGTAGTGGTGGGTGGCAGATCTTGCCACAGGTAAAGCTGGGAAAGGACAAGAACCTGAACCAGCAGACACTCCATCTTCTCCAAAGCCACCAGAGCAACTTTGTGCAGGTCTCTTGTCACCAGAAAGCCAAGGTATTGCCTTTTCTCTGGATCCCACGACACAGGGGCAGCTATGCACCACCAAAGGTGGGATCACAGTGCTCACCACATCGCTGTATCCGTCCTGTTTCCTCAGAAAGGTAACAAGATATTTGGCTTTAAAGCAGGCAAGGGTGCAGCCTCAGTCCTGCGCCTCCTGAGGTCCGTGGGAGTTTCGCCACTGGTTTTACCAGCCAGGCAGTCAGCGTCACTGCGTGGTACTTAAGCAGCCCCTCTGGAATCGCAGCCCTAGACTGCAATTAGTGTTGATTTATTCTGGGTGACTACAGCTCAACACAGACCAGTACTGGTCTGGCTGCCACAATTCATCCTTGAGATTTGCCAGTAAAGGCAGCAATTCTTTTGATCTTCCTAATAGAGAAAATTGGAGAGCATACAATTAGCCTTTTTTTTCCCCATTGCCATTTGGATGTGACTGCAAGTAGTCTGAGGGGGAGCTCTGCTTGGAGCAGACTGCTCCTCCAGTCCTGCTGGCCACTTAATGTCGAAGGATTTAAACGCTCCTGACTCCGCTCCCAAACAGGTCAAACACATGTAGGGGGAAAGAGCTTGAAATAAGAGTGAGGGCATTGCCTGGGGCAGAAAAGATGGAGCGATAGAGGAACTCCCAGTAACATTTGACTGTAAAGCAGCTTGCTTTACATAGCTCAGGCAGCTTGGTCTAGCAGGGATCAAGGCATGACCCAAATCACTGGCTATGACCAAGTTCACAGCAGGATGAGAAAAGAGCCCAAATCTGCCCTTCCAGCTCCTTTGACTATGAGCTACTTGTTCACTGCTCCTTCGGTGCAGCTCAGAGGAGGGCAAGGGCTGAGCTGTACTACACCAGCCCTGGACAAATACAGCAGTGGGTGCTCAGCAGGATATAACGAAGCAAAAAAGAACATTTCTTCAGCTACAGGAACTGAGAGATATCCAGGACACGTATCCTCCTGTACAAAGCATCCGCTGAGACGGTGGTCATCTATTCATGCTCTCCGCATTGTCCTTGTCCTTGGAGGTGTTTTCTGAGTGCCATTCAGCATTCAGTCAATCTGCGAAGACAAGATGTGATTACATGCAATAGTTGCTCTAAAGACGGTTCTCCTAGGCTGAAAGGAGTGAGTGATCACAAGCCCTGTCTGAAGGGGGACAGATGGAAATGGAAGTCACCACCCCAAGCAGTGAGTTAGGCAGCGAGGCTTCAACAGAAGTGGGATGGGGGCTCCTGCAGCAAACTCCTGGCAAATTAGTGCTGTCCTCCCAGCCCCCAATATGGTCGTGATTATTTAAAAGCAGGGGAATACCAACCATTACATCTGTACAAACACGCCACAGGAAACCAAATTGTAAAGACATCAGCAATCAAGACCAGACTCTTGGTTTGTTTGTTCGGATATCAACATCCACTAAAGACAGCCCCTATCACGGCTGTAATTGGCATGGCAGTAAATGTTCCCGGGGCGATGTGGAAGGTGAATAGGGCGAGGTGGGGAGAGAGAAAACCTGGTCTCTCTGGGATCCCCCACTGTTTCAAGAACAACTTGTGAACTGTTGTGGAGCAGGGCATAACTAAATTAGTCTGGGGAAGAGAAGGGTCACACAAACATGTCCCGGTCAGCATCATTCACTCTGGCATTTTGCTTGACGTTCATTCTGAAGTTCAAGCCAGGAAGCTGCCACAGAAACCATTCAGCTACAAGCTCTTCTCTCTCCTCCTGAAAACAGCAAGTAACCAGAATATTACACACAACCAGAAGTGTGCCTGCTGTTCCTTGTGAGTCTTGCAAAGTGTAAGGCATACTTTTCCCACCAACAATGATAAAAGTTGGTTTATTTTTTTGTCTGTTTGCTTTAATGATTAAACATTTATCCTATAGGGGATTTCTTCTTTGGAGGTTAAAATAATGAAAGAGACCAGAATTTTTTGAACAATTCACCTAATGTGGCCCAAATGTTCATGTATCATCTCTGTTCTTGAATCTTGGGCGCCAGTTAAACATCATACCTACACCCAGTTATAATGCAAGCATTAGCATTTAGCACACATTTACTCAGAAGAAACAAGCCCGTACAAACTATGAATATCTCAACTTCAAAAAATCCAGGAGAGGCTCTTTTAAAAACCTCCAGAGGAGACTTCCTTTAATGTTCTGAGTGCCTTCAAGTCATTCACAAATTAACAAGCACAGAGTATTAATAAACTGAGTAGCTTAAGATGTGCATGTGGTCTTACTCTCATGGGGGCGGGGGGGGCAAGAACCATGCCTTCCTGCATTAGAGGACCATACCAAAAAGAACCCCAAAACCATAAGGCTGCAGGGAATTCAGCAGCACACTTTCCTCCTGTGGTCTTCCGCTGTCACAGGCAACCTAAAAATAAGGGGGAAATTATATTTTGTTTTTTGTCATCTGTAAAGAAGAAAATCCATCTCTTCTGCATGCTGCATGTCTCTGTAGCATATCAAGCGTTAGCACATGCAGGCATGAAATACAGTCATAAGATTAATAACAACAAAATCTAGTTGTTGCTACAAATGCATTCTTTTGCATCAAGACCTCAAGTAAGTTAATAGCTTCAGTAAATATTTAAGAATATGCTGAAGCCAATGGGACTTAGGTGCTTTCCCTCACTGGGCCCTTAATACGCGAATATGAGCTTCTATTTCATCAGCTCCCAAAATCACTAAAGTAGTGGCTAAATGAATGCAGAACTCACCAGAATTTGCCAGATCCTGCTACACTAGAAACATGACCACTCCCTGAAGCTAGTGACACATTAAAACAGATAAGAAAAAGTACTTTTTTTTCACAGCAGGTAAAGATTTCTGGAATCTGTCCCTGCCTTGTCTTCTTTCCTGCCCCTCTTGGGATGGAAGCAATGCTGCTTACCCCTTAATCTTTCCCAAACCTCAGCTATCATCATTCCCCAAACTAGGAAAACTCACACAGCAGAGGGGAAATCTGTGTTACTAGAGAGAAATGTGAAAAGTTGAGTTGTTTTAAGAATTAGAAAAGATACCAAAAAATAGATATCATAATATTTCTCTCCTGTTTGGGGTGGGGGGACACCTAAAAATAACAACAACAACAAACCCTAAAACCAGTTTGGTCTAGTTATGATAATCTAGGCATAACATTTATATGAGAACATAAAACACAGCACACAGCTGTAAGTAAAACAATATGTGTGTTCCTGAATAATGGGAAAATAGCTTGCCAATAAGGATATATTTTGAGCAAATGAAAGATGACCTGGAATTGACTCTTGAGTAACAACTTGATTACTTATAAAAATAGGAGGTAGGGGAAAAGAAAAAGGGAGAGGAAGCAGTGGTTGGGAAGAGCTTACGTTATGTGGTATTTGATGTATTTACTTTGAAAAGTTTCCTTTTGATGAATAATAAAAACAATGCCGTAACAGCCACCTTCATGCCAAAAAATAAGATTGGCTAGGGATTTTACAACTAATGTGGCTCTACTCATCCAGATTCTCCATGCCAGAAGGCCACATTTAAGCTTAGATGGTGAAACTGGAGCAAAAGAGGTTGAATAAAAAACAACTCTGAAGGCAAAGGGAGAGGAGAGCATGTGGCACAGCTCCTTGAGAGAGAGCTTACCGGCTCTCCAGCCTGCAAATTGTTTCCATGCTGGTGTGCAGAGCAACACACTAGTGTGCCTTGGAAGAGACCCAACACGCTTACCAGCTAATGCCTTTCTTTCTTTTAATATCCAAGGTGAGCTCAGTGTTCATAAAATTACAAGACTGCCAGGCTTGCTGGCTGAAGCAATCCGCCACCACGGGTGAGACGTTTACCCCCTGGGCTCTAGGTCCTCCACATATAAGGCAGAGCTGCCGGGTATGCGGCAGGGGGAAGAGGGGGGACAACACAACCCCGCGCCAGGTTATTGCTGGGAAAGCTTGTTCTGTACGCTTGCAAAATATTTGGGAGGAGTGTTGTGACGCAGGGCCCTGGAAAAAGCTACGGGTGAATGGTAGCACATTCCCCTGTATCTACTCAATCGATTAATGCCCAGACTACCCCTTCCCTCCTTGAGCCCCCAGCGCTAAGGATGTCTTTGCCACTCCCTGGATTCTCGTCTTTCTGTTGATGCTGCATGCAGTGGTATTTTCTGGAATAGCGTTCTACACCAGTTTCAAACTTCTCTATAGTTAAAAAAGCCTTTTGTGGGTTTCTTTCAACCTGTACTTGCATTCTGATTTCACCCCTGTGAAATAAACACCTCTCTCATCCTTGTCCCTCTTCTCCTTTCCCATACGTGTAATCGAGTTTTTCCCTTTGCTGGTTCTCTCCACTTTTGGATCTTTGCCCATCTCTCTCTCTCTCCTTCTCAGACATTTCCTTATTTTTAAATATCAGCCTAGAAGTCTTTCTAATCGCTGAAGAACACAGTATTGAGGTCAATTGCAATGCATTTCTGCCTAGCTAAAAAGCTGAGGGACTTCCTTGAAAAATACCCCAGATGATTGCTTTCATAGCAATGAGGGAGCAAAGTTCAGGCCTTGTCCTGATTTCCAGCTAATCTGAGCTTACATGAAAGCTCCCCATGATACATAGAGAAATATTTACTATATGAATTTAAGCAATGTTTCCTGCTTTGAAAAAACAAAGTTAGTGTTTGAGCTGGGTTTTCTGTCCAGTGTGTTTCTGATATACGGTGCTTGTGATGGCATCCTGACAGGTTTCTTCTTCACTTTCTCGGCTGGACCTGTTCACAGGAAATAGGAGGACCAAGATTTATGAACTTAAAGGAGCATTTTGTTGCTTTACATGACTAACTCAACAAAGGTCAAGCAGTGAGAAGCAAAGAATGGAGGAGCAAATACAGAGGCAACACAGAGAAGTGAACCCAATTAATTTTTCCCTTGGAAATACTAGAGAGAGGATTGCTTTCCTTGGAGAACATGCATTTGTAACGGAGATGTTGCCAAAATTACTGGGATGACTAAAATGTGGAGTGCAACTACTTCATCTTTCATACAGCTCTGTGTCCACAAAGGGTAAAGCTTTAGAAAGCAATAAGTCAGCAGAACATCACAGTTATTAATCTGGGGTATTTTATCTCTTTTCTCTGGGTATATCTGTTAGCTGTGCATGTGACTCTTTAAACAAAAGCTTTTCCTATGTCCTCTTCTTCTTACATCCCCCTCCTTTGTTCTTTTATTGGTTTAAGCTGTAACTTACCGGGTCAAGAAAATCATTCCCATTTTTATTACAAGTCTCTATAAATAATAAGTCATACATATGTTAGGAGTAAGAACTAAAAGTAATTATTTGCCAAGGTCTGTCTTTCCTAGCAAAGAAAAAGCAGCCATCATTTGTGTGGGTTCTTTTAATAAAGTGGGCATCATCACATGCACTGGGCAGAGAAAGGCCTCGTCAGAAAGAAAACAAATGGGAAGGAATCTGTTGGCACCTTGGCTTCAGTGAAGCCATGTTTCAGAGGGCTTTTCACCAGTCATTACTGGGGTGGGGGGAGAGGGGCTCCAAGTCACATTCATTCTCAAATCACTGATGATCCCTTACCACTCGCCTTGACGTTAGGCTTTTTTATTCTGTTTTATAGAAGGATATGGGATTTCTTTATAATTTATTCCATAATTCTACCTGCAGTCCCCTTGTAAGGGGGTAGTTGATGAGAAAAATACCTTTTCACTGCAGCCCTAAAAGAGCAATCCAACTCAGATTAAAACCTGGATTTTCCTTCCCTGTCCCTACGTACACTAGTACACCCCATCAGGGAGACCTGGGTACCAACAAGCACTCAGATGACGACTGCCCCCAGGGGAAGCATGCATTGGTCAGTGCAGGCTCTCCCCAGTGCAGCCTGCTCTTCTCACTGGTATCCCCTTCGCTTCTTTCCCAAGAAGGTGGAAAAGGAACCACCTCATTTTATGCACTACTTCAATCTTCAAGGTCTCAACCAGCACTCTTCCTTTCCTGAGTCAGCACTTATTTAAACCAGATACTTTAATAAGGTTTGCCATTTTGCTGTGAGCCTTTCTCTTTATTCTGCCCATCAGCCACCCTGGGGAGGATGAGGACCAATGGTAACTGCAAAGTTATGTCAAAGTAGATCTTTGTCTTTCCGAGAGTAAGTTTCTTTGCTCTCCTATCTGCTGCTATGAATCACATTTCCTATGCTTCCAAGGACTGCGCAAGTAAGCGAGTTTCTGTACAGAAACACCCAACATGTCGCATCAGCATTGCTCCATTGCCTTTTTTTTTTTTTTTTTTTTGTTAAATTTTACACCATTTTACAACACATACATTGTTGCTACATTGTGACAAGCTTTTAACTAGTAAGGAAGAACCTCTTACAATTGGTGTTTCTGAAAAGACTCCAATTTATTGCTTATAAAGATCCTTGGGATAAAAAGCAGATTAACATTCAGAAGTAAGTTAAATGAAAAATTGAGGCTGCTCAGAGGGAGATGTTAAAGGCTGACTGGCACAAAAGGGTACTTTCTGGCAAACTTCTCGAAGCACTAAAAGAAAAGGGTCAAGAGTCATCAGCTTAAGTAATGATCTCCAAGGCAAAAATATTGGCTGGCCAATCCCATAACTACAATGGACTATTATATGTATGTTCTATAGGCTAAATGCATCAATTATATTCATCATGGGGCTTCTTGAACATGCTTAAATTGCGATTTCCTTTTATTCAATGTGATAGCACATAAATTAATGCAAAGGCATACATAAGAGTATTTTATACCTTCTCTCCTTTGTTTTAAATGTTGGGGATCAGTGGTTTCACTATGAATAATTGAGAGGGGAAAAACTTTCAGAACTGAGGGGGGTGGTGGGGCACGTCTGTGTCTGCAAGAGAAGTTCTGTCCACTAACCACACTTATGCAGGATGGGAAACAGCTTTGCCAATCAATAGAGCATCATAATTCCTCTCCTAACAGGAAATGAGGACTCAGTGCAATACTGCAGTTTTAATTTTAATGCAATTTAAAAGAAAAAAACACCCAGCACCAGATGCTCATCAGAAGACCATTAAATGTTATTACTATATGCTATTTCCCTTAGGAACTCTCATGGTTAAAAATCAACAATAAGAAGCAGCCTATACCCTTTTATAGCGAACCTCTTCAGCTGCAGTTCAGTTAAAAGGTCTGACAGGTCACAAGACTCATCACAAGTTTGATTATTTCTCAATAGGCAAGCTGAGATGAGGATAATTGCTATGTTTTTACAGACCTTCTCACCACAGAGCCCCTCATGCTCTCCTTCCTTTAGCCCAATGACACATGGCTCAAACACAGCTCATGTCCTCTCTGCTTTTTTCACAGTCCTTTCCTAGATATATGTGCTGTTTCATTTCTCACAAAGGACTGAGCACTGGCTCATTCACATCCATGTGGCTTCCTGCAGGAAAGCAACAGCAGGCCACAGCTGGTGGGTGGGTGGACACACCTCCAAGCAGGGCTCCTGCACCAGCAACCCTCCTTGATTGCCACCACTGAACTCCTTCCCCATTTGACCACAGCAGAAGGAGCTCTCTGTTCCAGCACTTACCACTCGGCTCTCCTGGCATGGAGTCAGTGCAAGAAAACTGGTTGTGGCAATGCTCTGAGATTTAATACAGCAATATTCTCCTAGAGTTTTATTCATGGGTAGTTTGATATCTTTCTGGGAGAAGATAATGAATGATCTCCAAGGAGATCATTCAAGCTGCAAAGCTGCTGCACACTGAAATCAAGGGAAAACTCTTTGCTGGCTCCTTGGAGGGATACGTCAATGGTTTCCCAAAAGTGAGGAACTCCAGAAGCGAGGAAGGGTGGTCAGGACACACAACAGTCAGAGCCTCTAAAGGTTCAGGTGACTTTTGCTGCTCTGCTACAGCCTCTTAGGACCCATTACTCAACAGTAGCAGTCTTAGGGACTAACAATGTCATGTGAAGAAGGGACATCGGTACCTCTCCATGTCACAGGGACGTGAGGGTGGATGCACTAAAGATTGTGTGGAGTTTAAAACATGGTGATCCCAGAAAAGCCTTATATTGACATTAAAATTATTAGAGGGAGTTTAGCTCCACATACTCCAAAAAGGGCAATATAGTGTACCAACACCTCAACTCTGAATTTGAAGAGACCCTTAATTCCCAAATACAGATCTTCTCAGGCCTCTATAAGGTTTGGGGGACAAGCAGCAGTCGTGCTTCACCTGTTCACATTTCTTTTCCTCAGCCTTCAAATAAACAGGAAATGTACGTACCCAAGAGCCAGCAGTAACTTTCCTCCCATAATCCCTGGGAAACGGAAGGGTAGTGTACTTCAGGAAAAAGGAATGCTGAAACCTCTCCAGACTCAACAAAGAAGGAGCCAGGACTCTTAGCATCCCTCCTAAGCATAAAAGCACAGACAAATGGACAAAGACTCCCTTCTTAGGAACTGGCAACAACACAGTACATCCAACTCACAAATTAGATAGAAAAAAGTGGTTTGCGGTGCTGAAGAAGCATCTGACACTGCTTTTTGTGAGGAGGCTGGTGTTACTTAAGTAATACTCTCACTGTAACCAATGGGAAACTTGCCCAAGTCAGGAGTAAATGAAATACCCTAGCTAAATATATTATGTTGGCTACGGCCAGGCAAGGTACCTTGCTAAAATTTGTCTTTTACTCGTATGTTTGGGTTACAACACTCTTAAGGTTTTACTTTTTGAGGAATGTGTATCTGGTTCTGTAAGGATTTGGTACCAGCTTCATTTTCACAGCAGACATCTTTAAGCAGTCAGCTAAGTAACCCCAATGCTGCAGTGACAGTGATGAGAATCTTCTAGGAAATTAAGCCAAACAGCTACAGTACCTCATCACTAAGGAGTAATTGAACACTTTGATATGATAATTGATTATTGTGCATTGATAAAAGCTGACAAGAGAGCATACACTCTCCAGATGACTTTCAAATTACAAAGCCACAAACTTCAAAGCTTATTTGGATTTGCACAACAAAATACATTTTGTTATTTACAATGTAAAAGAAGTATCCTCGTAAATGAGGCAATAATTTTAAAACAGTAAATGGTGAAATGGCACAACTTGAAATAAGGAACTAATCAATGCTATCAAAATGGCTTCAATCTGTCCTGAGGACTCTAATCATTTCCAGATGATAACATGGGACTGATTGGATGTCTCTGGCAGGAATTCTTATCAAGGCCTGATTATAACAACTACAATAGGAAGAAGAAAAATTGGTTGGTAGAGGGTGGTTAAGAAGGCCTGAAGAAATGTGCAAACAGTTGCTCAGTTTGGTGTAAATTTACCTGACCTGGTGGTTGCAAGTAAAGGCAGCAACTGCTGTTGGTCATTTCCAGCCATGCTGAGATGCTTTTCATAAATTCAGCCAAACACACACTAGATAATAGTTTTATTTCATGGTAAAAGCAAACCAATTTGCAACCACTTGCAATTTCTACAAACTAGCAAATCATCAGCAAAGCATCTTGACTTGCTTCCTGGTTTTAAAAGCCTTTTCAACTCTCCTTAATTGCACATTATTTTAATTGCCATGATTCTACCTCTAGAGCTGTAAGGGAGCAGTGCAGTTGTTACTATTTATTTGTATTATTACTCCAGACAGGAATCAGGACCGTGTTTTCCTTGTCATCATGAAAAACTTTACAAAGATATGACCCTGCTCAAAGAGCTTTATCTAAATCTGCAAGACCAGAGGCAACAGGTGCTTACAAGAGAGCAACGGCAACAGAAAAAATTTACAGAGCTCAAAGGAAAGCAGTGGGTTCAGTACAAAGATATGTCTTCAGTCGTATCACTGCTGCAGCTGAAACCTGATACCGGAGCATGTAGCTCACATCGTTCAAAATTTGGAGACTACCTAGCTTTTCTGAAGTTTCTTTGAGGTTAACCAAATTTCCTTAGGCAGGCCCTGCATTCCTCAGTTGTTCCACGTTGTGTCAGAAGAAGCGTTCCCTGCAATATGGCTTTGATGCAACCAGGTGAAATGAGGCGTCTAGAGCGAGGCTGGGATTTGTTTATATTGGAAAATTAAAACAAAGCTCAAGATATACAAAGTCACTCAAAGCAAGTACAACTGAGAACTTGGAATTATGCCAGTGCCAAGATTGCACTTTTAATTTTTTTAACAAAAAGCTACTTTCAGAATGAGCACAGACAAGACCAGTCACAAACCACGTAACATTTGCTGCTTAGCAAAGGTGCAAAATAACCACGTAAGATGTGCTGCAGACACAAATGAGTGGATCAGACTCAGCAAGCTGTCCTACGGGAATGCGAGCACTGCTTTTCCTTTGCAGAGAAAGTACAGATATTTTGCAATATGTTTATGCCAACTGTATGAGCTTCAGTTCCTTCACCACACAGTATGCTGCATCTAAGCTAGGGGATAGGTTAAAAACCTGTTTTGGGACAATAAGTGAGACAAGAAGAGGAAAAAAGTATTTTGGAAAGGGAAGGAACGTCCCCCTCATCCCACTAATAACAAACACTATCTTGTCTAATAGGAGCTTATTAGTGATGGTCTATTGTGTCCCCAGCTGGTTATGTCTTTGTTTCAGAGGTTTGGTCCATGGGATGCCACTCCTCAGCCAAGGACAGGGCGATCTTCATGATGTCTGATAAGCCAGAGAAATTTGGCTGTGAGAGAAAGCTTATTCAAGATTAAAGAGAAGGCTGAAGCCCCTAAACATGGAAGACTATAAAATTTTTAAATACTTCCTACATTTGTTGTCTGAAGTTCAACTCACAGGTGCGAGAAAAACACCAGAACTTAATTTAAATTCACATTTCTGGCTTGATGGCTACATTTGCTGGAACTTTTATAAAATTACCTTGTGCGGATGTCATTGCGGAGAAAGACACGGTGTCAGTGTCACTGCTGTGTCAGTATGGGACAGTCCTGGTAGCATGACATGAAACAGCCACAGGATAACAGAAGCTAACCACATCAGGTGGTGTTCTCCACCAGGACCCAGTTACCCACTGGTGTGCAGTAATATGAGGGTAAACCCATGCTGCAACAACTCATCCTTTCCAACTAGAGAAAGAACACCATTTGCAATGAGAACTTACCTTTAATTAATCCTTTCTCCCTCCATTCTTGTTTCAATCATACCTTGTGCAACCCAGACTGAAATATTAAGTGAGCAAAGATCTGCACATCAACAAAATACCTGTGAGGCAGTCAGTCCATTCATCAGTCACCACCATTCCCCAGTCTTAGGGAAAGCATAGGTGCCCTCTCTGATAGCAGCACAAGGATTTACTTTTCATGATTATTGGCAGATTTTTAATCAAAAGCTTCAGGCTTACTGCAGCAATTAAGTGCATGAGTCATGTATTCACTCATTTGGAAATACGGTCACCAAGTCTGAGTTTGTAAAAGGTGCATGGCAAGGAGAATATCTGTCCCAGGCACCATGGGACAGATTTGTTACCCAGGCTGGTTACAAATACACCTGAGTTCCTCCTGTGGAATCACCCAAGCTCATACCCCTCTCCTCCTCATCATCTAAAGTGACTACCAGATTCCCACTGGAGACACTGCTGCTGTGCATCCTCCTAGCAGGACTGGGAAGGAGGCTGCTTGCCTTTCCCACCCTTGCTTTTACAACCCCATCCCACTGTGGGAGGACCTACAGAGCAATAAATGCATGGCCTGCCCACCCCCCAGGGCCTGGAGGGCTGGTTGTGCTCTTGAGAGGAGAGGCAGAACTGCCTCCCTCCTGTCCTGTGCCTCCCTGTGCTGAAAACCCATTATGGTCAGGAGGTTTTAAGTGTGTACTGCTATGCAGGCTGAAGAGGAATTAGTGCAGCTGGATCTGGAAGGACAAAGAAAACTGGTGTTCTCCTTTGATCGATGGTCATTGATCTGACACTAATTAGTAAAGAGAAAATATTTTAAAATACTGAACTTGCATATAGTTGCTTGATTATTCATTCTAGCTTAGTCCTGGTTCCTTGATGCATGTGACCCAACTTCTAGCAAATATTTCTCATTAAGCAATACTAATATATTTATAACACAGTGAAAGGTAAGCAACCAACCAAAGTTACCACCTCCTTCTCCTATCATTGTTTGCCTTACCGCTGTGCTCTGCATGAGGAGATGCTTTGCATGAGAAGCTTTGTATGAGCTTTGGGATTTGGATCCCTAATGTCGTCTCATCTAATAAAACATCTAAAAACCTCTAATCTTTTCTTTAATAAAGCTTCTTACAGACCTCTCAGAGCTGATTGTGTCTCGTGAAAGTGAGTTCCTTGAGTCAGTTTCCTGTGTGAAACAAAATTTTCTTTAACAGATCACAGTGCCCTCTTTTCTACTCTCTGAAAGTTTCTGATGTTGGTTTCTGTATGAATGAGTTCTTAGAATGCCTCCTTAACCCGGCCTGTGGTCTCCTTTCACACGGTTCTACTGCCTCTCTCTTACCCATTTCCTTTGTAACCAGCCCCAACCTTTACAATTCTTCATTGAAACGGACAGTGCGTGGAAATGATACACCTCAGAGCAGTGTGCACAGTGGTATTCACAACCGTCTCACAAGGCAAATGATTATTGCATGTAGTGGATGTCTCAGACAAATATCTGAACCTGAATGACCGTGGTGTTCCTGTCCTCACAAAAAGATTTTTCTTCCCTGTCTCTCTTAGCCCCCCCGACTCAAAACCTCAGAACTTCAAAATGCAAGAATGAGACAGGAAAAGGGGTGAAACCAGCAACAAGGAGGACCCAGTAACTGGACCTCCCCCCATTTTCCACACCCAACTCAGCTAAAAGAGGCTCTGTAAGCTCTGCACTGTGCGTCTGCTCTAGCTAACAAGGGTCTGTGGAAGGTGTTAAGCCCCTGCAGAAGAGGAGCTCGTACAATGGCGATCAACTGATTAGGCAGAGAGGTGGCAAAGGTCAAAGCACCATTGCCGTAAGAATCAGCTGAAGCAGACAAGACCGGCAGTAAAAATGAAATCGTTGAAAGTGGTATGTTTTAAGTAGACTAAGTTTCTCACGGCATCTCAAGAGGTATATAGTTGGAAGGGGCAGCTCTGCAAAGTTGTAAATTCCAGAAATAACTGAAAGACAAAAACCAAAACAAAACTCCAAAACCTTTCCTTCGAGCCGGAATTGAACCAGCGACCTAAGGATTACTTTCAAGAAGCAGCCTACAGTCCTCCGCTCTACCAGCTGAGCTATCGAAGGAAGATAAAGAGAAGGTGCCAAGAATGAGTCAAGACTGTATCAACAATAGCCTTAGGCTCTAATGGGTTTCCATATGTGTTGCTTTTCACAACAGCAAAATAGTATCCAAAAAAAAAGATATAAAGCTAACTTTCCTGCAAAATTGGATTTTGGTTACAAAACTGCCAGTTTTCTGCCAAATAGTTCACAGCTCTTGTAAGACTGTTGGTGGTGGTAACATTAAGGTTGGAGTTCCTGTGATGGCCCATATGAAATCTATCTACTGTTTGACAAAGAAATTTGCCCGCTCTCATCTGTGACCTTGCCACATTTTCTAAGCTGATCTAGGAGAAGAGGACAACTCTCCTCCACACAATTCCCCACAGCAGTTCTCCAGCCAAGTCCAATAACAAATCAGCAAACAAATCAGTTAACACACTCCCCGACAGCTTCCACAGTGAATGCAGAGGAATGGAGGAAAAGGAGGGGAACGAATAACTATTGAGATTTTAATTCTTATCCCACCAACTCCCACGGTGCACGTGAGACCCCTTGTACACAGATGAGGTTGCAATATCTGGCATTGCAACTGGTGGCCTCCCCAAGCCCTGGGCCTGGGAGGCTAAGCCCTTTGTGAATCATCTGTGCGAGTGCCACAGCTCACAGCTGTGGCAATTGAAAGCAATCTACTCTTTTTCTGAATTACAGTGATTCACTAGCATCTCAGCTGTCTGAGCAGCAGGGTGGGGCGGTAAGCTGTGAGCAGACACCCTGTTTGCCGAAACCATGCCATGCTACTTGGGATGGGAGTGTGTGTAACAGTGTTACCTCAGTGCCCTACAGCATATCCATCCTTAACCCATGCTTACCGCCTCCTCCTCCTTATGATTCAACCCCAAACACTGGGCTGTTTTGGCAAGCACGTAGCCAGCAGGTTGAGGAAAGTGATTATTCCTCCACATTCAGCACTTAAGAGCTTGCATTGGAAATGCTGTGTCCTGCTTTAGCTCCCTGGAGCAAGACAGATGGGCACATACCGGAGCGAATGCAGTGGAGGGCCACCGAGATGGCCAGGGGACTGGAGCACACGATGTAGGAGGGGAGGCAGAGAGAGCTGGGCTTGTTCAGCCTTAAGAAGAGACGGATAAAGGGGGATCATACTGCGGTCTGCAACTACCACATGAGAGAGTATGGGAAGGCAGGGCCAGGCTCTGCTTGGAGGCGCACAGGGAGAGGATGGGAGGCAACAGGCACAAGCTGACACCAGAGAAATTTTGATGAGCTATAAGGGGAGAAAAATACCATGACAGTAAAAATTTTCACTACTGCAAAGGTTTGCCCAGAGGGAGGAATCTCCACCCATGGAGATACTCAAAGCTTGACTGGACACAGCCCTGAGCAACCTGACCTAACTTTAAAGTCTACCCTGTCTGGAACGAGAGGTTGGACCAGATGGTCTCCAGAGGTTTTTAGCAAACATACACAAAAGTGACCCCCACATCAGGAAGGCAACTTCACAGAGCAGATGAAATCACAGCAAAACTATCACCACCTACTTCTCTGTCTGGAAAATACAGCTCTTCGTCTCACAATCAAAGTCCCACACACATTTTATTTATTTTCATACTAACAGACATCTTAAGCCTCCTCTACTGCTAAAAGCAGCACAGATCTTGATAGAAATTCAATAAGATGTATCCCTGGTTTTGTTCATGGGAATATAGGAAGGTCAGGAAATACCTGACTTGCCTATAGGGTACTGTTGCAGCTTCTCAGAAGGCCTAATCCTGGGACCTGTGATGTGTCATGACATTCATGTACCCACCACCGACTATCACGTCAGCTGGTGCTTTAAAGAAAAACATACTGATGGTGAGAAACAGAACTGCTGTGTGCCTGTCAGGACAATATCTGCACCCTCTGGGGTCAGATGGTCTTGGTGGGAGGAGGTCCCTGAGATGATACCCATATGCGAGAATGTGAGCTTAATCTTGTGCTGGAGAAAGAATGGCACAACAGATAACATGGACCCAAGCTCCTAAACCAGAGCAGATAGCAGGGCTCTAATCTTTTCCAGTTTGCAGACCCAGACCCCACAGCATTTTCCAGAGGCACTTCAGGCTCCTTTCAAGCCAGTTTAAGCCTATTGTCATGAGTCTGCCTTATCTGAGTTACCTTTCAGAGACCCTTTAAAAATAATTCCCTAGTCCCACCCGAGCATTCAAGGACGCCAAAACTGAAAATCACTGCTCTATCCAGTTTAACTCATTGGCACTGTCATCTAATCCAGTGGTGAGGTACCAAATACAGACTTCAGGGGACGTATCACCATCTCTCTGCTGTCAAAAGTTGTTACTGGTGAAGATAACCCTAAACAACTTGTACTTTCCTGTAAGAAATCAGTAGCAGTTAAGTCAAGATAAAAATTCAAATGAAATCAGATAAAAAGTGGATGCTGTTACTATCTATGCATGAACAAATGGGATGCAGAAACCACGGTGTTGCCTTGACAATAAAAAGCATTGGAGTTCTTTTTTTGTGGAACTTGCTAGCAGTGATGTATGGGAGATTTGTGAGAGATATTCTCCTAAACTACAAATGTACCCCCTAGGGCATCTTTTCAAAGTAGATATTCCTAGGAAAAATTAATTAATTTTTTTTCTTGATTTTTTGAACTTGGTAAGCTTTGAATGCTTAACAGAATTAAATTTTGGCATGGAGTTCATGAAAGATCTCTGATTATTTCGATTATTTTAACTGATTAAATGAAGATACCAAGCTTTGAGAGCCATGTGACTGGAGCCCTGAGCTATATAAAGGGAACAGCTCACCTGTTTCATGTGGTGTAGAATAAGATGAAAGGAAAGGATGTAGCTTGAAAGCAGGATGGAGAACAGCCAGAGGTAAAGCTACTAATAGCTGGACTGTATAATTACACTTGCTAATGCTATGTGTTTTGTTAAACTCAGATTAGTATATGATGGTCTCCAGTGTTTTGTATACTTACAGACTGACTTTCTAACATGGTTTTAGATGGTTTAAAGGGTTTTTTTCCAGTGAAAAGCTTTAAAAAAATCTGGTTGATTCTGAGGGACTTGGGGGGATTGTTTTCTTTTCTTTTGAGGTGGAAATACGCACATGCTCTGAATACAAGCATTAGGCTGGACTCGCAATGAATTTGAGAGATCTTTGTGTTCACTTTAATTCTACCCGGTGTGTGTTACACACCACTGGTTGGCTGCTGTGGCTTCTGCACCACCAGCTAGTCATGAACCCAGGATATCTCACTCTGAGAGTCTCCTGTGATACCCCTGCAACAGAGGAGGAGGTTTTCCTAAAGACTACTACTCACAGCAACTTGGAGAGTCTGAAGCATCAGTGAAACAATCATCTCCTTCTGTCTACCTGTTAAAATTCAAGATAGAAATCTCTTTGGGCTGGATTATCTTTGTACTTAAAGGCTGAATAGCAGCTGGCACAACAGACCTCCAGCCCTGTCTGATGCCCCCAGGCTCTGTTGTGATGTAAATAATATGTACGAGTCCTTGGGCCAGCTTCAGAGACAACTTTAATGGTGAATGAATGCCAAGAGGCAGGAAGGTGGGAATGCAGAAAGAGAAGGATTGGGAGAGTACACGGTTTCATAGAGAGGAAGTCTGAATGCATCGCACAGTGTGGGCTGCATTTCAGGAAACAGAGTTTATAGGCCGTTACTTACAGCTATCAGTTTTTGTCCTGCTCAGAGAACCTGCCTAACACTTCTGATGCTGCACCGTTATCAGTATTAGTCATCCAGAGGGAAAGTATCCTTTGGGTATTCGAAGCCTAAGCTGTATATGCTTATCCACAGATAAACCTAGCTTAATTTTACTACATAATAACCATATAGGTCTGGGGTGGCTTCTAACAAAAAAATATTTTTTTTACAGATAAATTATTTTAATTCAGTTTTCTTCATATGTATGACCACTTCCATAAGCAATTAAAACACAGACATTGAAGACTCATGGCAGTGCTTGAACATCAGATTCAGATTGCACAGCCCTTTTCAGGCAAACAGTTTAGCACCAGCAGCAATTACACAAGTGCCTGAGAGCTCACCCCATCAGTGGGCATGGAAAGGAATAGCCTCCATGTAATTGTCAAACTGTTCTTCAACAAGTTAAACATTTGGCCCTGTTAAGATGAAAAATGCAGTGAGTAGCATTCCCATCTTCTCTCCCACAAAGGGTTCCAAGTCTTGCCCTTCTCCTGGTGAAAGACAAGAACAATAATGTGTGAGCTGTTCTGAGATGATGATCAGTCCAGAAAGTTTTGATAATTGGGTGGCAATTAACCACAGTCAGGACACCACATTTTTCAGATACAATGGAGTAGCTCCTAGCTGCTCTAAATCATAAGTCATCAGAAAGCCTGACCCCTGTCTTGTTTAGCTTAAGTTTCCATTCAACAAGTGCCACATCACTGGACTTTTTTTGTTTAAGCAAAAGCTCAGCTAATCACCCGTAGGCTCTCTATGCCCTGGTCTCATCCCAAAAGGGAGGCAGAGGAGGGTATTTCTGATTGATGTCTTCCACTTTTCAGTCGTGTCTCCTCCCCCCCAAAAGTAAATGTTGCTTTGTGATAGCAGTTGTAAAGGTTGTGGTTCCTCTGTAGGCTTCAGTGTCAGCAAACCCCTGCATCATCTGGGGGAGGGCAGCAGCGTGGAGGACAAAAGTGGCAATGTTTGGGAGAGCCCACTGCCTCCTGTGACCGCTTCCCTGCAGGAGGCAGCCCTTCTGCCCAGGCACTTCCCTCTCCCTTCCTCATCAGGCCTCTCAAACTATAAAAGCCCTTATGAAAATGAAACATGCACACCATGTATAACAAGGAGAGGCTCAGCTGCTGGTAAAAAAAAAAGTGTGAAATTACAGTATCAGTGTGAGAGGGAGAGATATGAGCCTTCATTCCCCAAGAGAGAATTTGAAAGTGTGTAATTTTTTCTGTTCACAAGCAGCATTTAAGGGGCAGCTTTTGGAAGCTGAGAGGAAGACCCGGAAGAAAAATAGCACTTACAAGCAGAGTGAGTATTTCTGCCCTAAATGTTTGGGAGCCTATTTTGATTTGGCATGGGGACATGTGTGTGCACGGCCCTGATGAACAGGTGTGGCTCCTAATGTGTTCTTCTGCCCACAGCTAATGCTTTATCTAGCCTTTCTGAAGACCGAACAGCAAATCCTTTAGGGATCACAAAAAAAAAAAAAAAGAAAAAGAAAAAAGAAAAAGAGTAGGGTACAACTTTTTGGCTGGCTTTCCTCTTCGCAGAAGAGTTTAGCAGTCCTGGGTAAAGAGGAGACTTGCCTGTGTTGGGTCTGGCTGTGGTAGGGGATACTAGCCTCTCGCACTCATGAGAATCTAATTTCTTTTTAAAGAGCGCTTTAATATAGCATAACAATATTACCACACATCTTGCTCAAGCAAAGAATTTTTCCAATCTATATTCAGTGCCAGATAGAGTGACTAGAAAATTAGTTACTGTACCTAAAACTTCTGCCTTGGCTACAGTGACAGGAAGCTAATTAGACGAACTGACCATGTCTTCTGGACCCAAATCCACATTACTTTGACACATAAGAATTACCAGTTGCGTGAGACCTCGTGCTTCTGGAGAGAGCTGAACTTAAAGGATGAAATAACAGGTAAAGGACTGGAGAATGATGACCACTGTGGGGCCCAAACCAGTAAAGCAGCAATGTTTAAACTCTTTTCCAGCTAAACTTTAACACCTCACAGTGTGGCCAAAATGTTAGAAGCATGTCTGAGGCATGAACACTGGGCTCAGACCTCATGTAAAACTAAGTTCTAAACACAGTTTGACTTTTCCAGGCTGTTCTTAAATTCCAAAGACCAGTGTATTGAGGCCAATTGCACAGGCTAATCCTGATGGAGCAGACCATACATTTCATAGCCCACGAAGCTACTGACTTTCTTGACTCTGGCAAGCTTTGCTGGGTGGTGATAGACCTGGACACACTGGGTTCAGCAAGCCAGGGCTTCACTTCAGCCACCAGAAGCAAAAACCTTCAGTCAGTCATGAGTGTTTTCTGATGTCTCTTTTGCAAGCATCTGAGTTTCTGGGAAATTACTCTTGAGAACTACTATCTTCTTATAGAAAAAAAATCATCTGTCCTGTTCCCACTTCCTTATCAGAAGTTGGGCTTCAAATTATGCCCAGATATTATATGGTCCTGTTTTCTGGTATTCCTACCTCTACATAGTTAGATCCAAACATTTCAGATATCATTAAGTATCAAACAGGGAGAAGGGCAGGGTTAATATCAAATTAATCACAGGTTGAAACAACTTTTCTGAAAGGGACAAGCAAACTTCGAAAAGTAATAACAAACACCCAAAATAATGGCTGCATCCCTACGAGATGTACAGTCCTTCCTTTTTCTTAGGTTAGGCTCAGCCAAAAAAAGGGGCACAGCACTCAGAAAGGAGCTGGGCCAAGAGATCTTATTGCTACTGTTTTGTGTGTATTATTTGTATTGCTACAGCACTCAGGGACATCAAACGGGGATTAGTGTCCCATTGAACTAGGCACTATAAAAACAAACACCACAAAGACAGTTCTCTGCCCCTGAGAGCTAATCTTTGGCCATTTTTCTGCAGCATCTGGCTAGAGCAGGGCATAAGGAAGTGGTTTAGGGTGTACTGCATGGACTGCAGTTAACCTTATTTCTATAACCCTTGTCCTTCCTTAACCTACTGCCCCACTTCTGTTTGTTAACCTAACTCATCACCTCAGTCTAAACTTAGTTTGTGAGCTTCTTGGACAAAGGTCTTTGTGTCTTTTCATTTGTTTTGTTTTTTCTTTTTGCATGGTTTTGAGCCACAAAAAATAATACATGTTACTGAAAACATGAAACAAAATAACTTCCTTCTCTCTCTAAGAAAAAAATGGATATGATATATTTAAATGTGCATCTTCAAGTGTTATGATTTTGTACCTCTGTAGAGCCTAATGTAATCCCGTGGATCAATGAGCAACACAACTGGTATGGCAATACAAATAAAGAAGTCTGGTCAACATGTATATACGCACCAAGTACTTCTCCAGATGATATGCAGACAAAGGAGATATAGCTGCAAAATAATTCCTACTGGTTAAATACAAAAAAAGTGCTGGTATACTGCATTGTGATTGATAAATTGAATTTGCAGGTCCCCATAAAGGCAAAGGAATGTGACAAAGTCAGGGCAATACAGTCTTGGCATCTCCAGGACCTGGAATGAAACATGGGCATTCTCCCATCTCTACAGTCATTCCTTCCAGGCCAGCCTCATGTCTGCAGCATCCTCCTCCCCTGCCTGCAGCCACAGCAGCTTCAGTTGCATCAAGACACCATTTCTTGGCAAAGGAGGGTGTTGGAGCATTGCCAGTTTCTAACCTATGCTGGGGAAAAGGGACTACCTGGACAGAAGAGTCTGTAAGTCAATAGTGAGAGTAGTGCAGTAGGGTGCAACAGCTCTGCCACCATCCATCCATCCTGAATCTTAATAACCCATTCATGCTGTAGAAGAGTCAAAAAAAAAAAAAAAAAAAAAAAAAGGTATTTGTTTAAAAGACTGTACTGAAGAACTATAAACAATACGGGATAGTAGTTTACACAGACTAGCAAGGGTACAGACAGCATAATGCTGCAACTCACTCCTGTTTCCTCTCCAGGCCACGTGGATCTCCCCAGTTGTCAGCTTCAAACACAGCGACTCTTTCTGCAGGCTTGCAAACCTCAAACTTACTCTGCCCAAACCAGCAGAGTGTGTGATAAAGAGTCTCCAAAGAAATGAAGGACTCCCTCAAATATCACTCTGCTTCTTTTGGCGAACAGAGAAAGGGGGGATCAAAGGTTTTGAAGGCATATCTGCAAGCAAGTGAAAGTGTGCAAACTTTGTGAGCGTGCGGCCTTCCCCGGCCCAGAGCACCGCATGCTTGGGGAGGCACGGGGCAGGGGGAGCCCCTTCACAGCTCAGCAGTCAAGGCTGAGAGCTATTTGGATTAGATGAGGAATTTCAAGTGGAAACCATCTGAATGTGCGTGTGTGTGCGCCTGTGTGAAGTTGAACTGTGTTTAAAGACAACAAATGTCTTAGAACCTCTGCAAGGTCCAGTTCTAAAGGGGGCATAAGTAAGCTTCATTTTTTCCTGCCATTGCAAACTTAAATGGGATCATGTAGGGTTTTTTTCCTGTTCTGAAAGTGAAGAATCAGGAAAAAACCATGACAGCAACAGTATGAATAAATTGGCAAGATACACTGTAAATAGCTTTGATGCTAAACAAAAATAAAATCGTATTGCAGCCATTTTAAGATTTCAGCTTCCTTCTTCACCTCTGCCACTAAGCAGGCTTCCTCAACATGTGACAAGAAGAATTCAGAGGGACTCTTGCCAAGTGTTTTCTGACCCAAATCCTAGAGGTATCCTCCATCTGCAGCAACAGACAGCTCGCTGTGGTCTGTCATTACCTTCTGTTTGGTTTTCAACACCAGCTACCCTAGTTAATGAAAGAAGATGCAACCACCGAAGACAATGAACAAACAAATATTAGCATTTGGGGAAGCTTTGAGGAAGACTTCTCTAATCTCGAATAGGCCAGAATACAGAACAATAATGACTGAGACATGCATATACAAGAGTATTGCTTTAGCGAACTAGGTAAGCTCAGCTATTAGGAAAACAGGTTGTATAAAGCCTCATGGAGAGGATTTAAGGAGAAAAGATGAAGGGCAGAGCTAACAGTTCAGTTTCTGTCACAGCACCACACCTACCTACTCAGCCTCTATCCGCAGGCAATAAATTTCATAACCAGAAAGAGCCGGGCAGTCAGAAACATTTTTCCTATAGGACTGAGACCCAGCTCCACATCCATAGTGTTCTTCTACATAAATGTTTGCATGCAGCCCTTCACATCTAAGGTTTGTAGCAATGCATGGTATTTAGCCAAATGCCATTCCCCTAAAGGGCAGCATATTTTTGTTCTTATAGTCTTGCATGGAAATTGAAATGGACATATTTTAACATGGGAAAAGTAAACATGTTTCCCCTCAGCTAGGCACTGCTGAATCACTGTGCTGGTGATGATGGTGGCCTAAGATTTTTCCCTACACATTCCTGACGAGATTCAGAAACCACCAAGAAAGAAAGTTCCCCACAGAAAACTAAACCCCTCAATTTGACCTAGGCACTAGGCTGGGGATTTGGTCTACTTAGCCAGACAATATAGGCAGCGCTGGCCTCATCAGCAAACCTCCGTCATTTTGTTCTTCGTCAAGCCTCCCTATTTAATGTAACAAACTCCGATTTACCTACCACACAAACACGCTGTACTTAAAATGCTTGTCTTTGATAAACCATTCTCCCCTTTGAGGATCCATTAGGCCCAAAATGAATCAAGCCTAAAAAGCTGCTTAAAGCTTTTGGAGAACTCTTTGGATTTCCAGCTTCACATTTCAGTTACTGCGATGTTTGCATTAAGATGCTTGTCTGAGTTCTGCCCTGCAGGATTCAGAAAAAGAAAAATGTTCCTTTTGTACTGAACACAACCGGTCAGTATTTAGCTATTTTTTGTGTATTATGACAGTACCATCTGGCATTCATCTGCCAGGTACCTCAGGAGAATGTCCCCTTCCTACTTGCCTGTATGATGCCGGCCAAAATGATAGAGTACACCAAAAGTTAACTTCCTGTAATATGGTCTCTTGGCTTATCTTGAGTAAGACAATAGTTCCTTTATATTCTTAACTTTGCATTTCACATGTTCTGCTGCCTGCCTGGAAAACAGGGTCATAAGAGATTCTTATGGGTCAGACACCTCCTAATGCGAAGCCAGGGATATTGTTAACAAACTTAGCAACAACAATCTATAAGGCCAGTTGGCGATGCACATACAGAGGGAAATATGAAATAGAAATGGAAATTTGCCCAGTTAGATTTGTTCTGTTCCACTGAAATGCTTTGTACAGTGGAAGCATAAACAAAGCACTGCTCTTAGAAGTCATGGTTCACCTGCCAACTCAAAAACTCATGTCTGTCAACCAGTGTGAGAGAGGCCAAGGGGACTATCTGTTTGGGTTTCTCTTTTGGTCTCAGCCTAATTTATCTTGTCAGTTCCAAGATCTCCATTCCTTTCTTGAAAGGACAATAAAGGAAGTTTGGCTTAGCCATGCCCTCCAATTTTATTATTTTTAAGCAAACAAACAAGAACTTAGCATGGACCAGTTCAGATTGACTAGTTCAGCTGCTGAGTAACATCTTAAAGCTATTTTCATCCTAGCCCGTTCCTCAAACAGCAGTTCCTTCATCGCTTTCAGGATATATACTTTAATACTCCCAACCTGCTTCTTGCAAACAGCCTTTTCAAGAGAAACAAGCCAGTCTTGAGCAATTAAGACCTATAGATCTCCCTTCACTTCCTTCAAAGCCATTGTGGAGGTGCAGCTGAAACCCATTAAATTCAATTGAGCCCAAATGGCCCATAAGTCATATGGAAACTTCCTCTGGGCTTTTAACAAAGAGCCTTGCTTTAAATTCCAAATTACAAACAAATTCAGTCTGTTCAGCTTTCACATAAAACATAAAAATTAAAGAAAACATACAGAGGAAAAGTTGCATCAAATCACAGGGAGCATTATGGGAAAGTACAACCAGTTACTCTTGTTCAGAAGTTACATTCTCCAGTTAGAAATGTCATATGAAGTCACGGCAATATTTTCTTTAGCCTGGACTGGAAGCATGCTTTATTCAGTGTATCACAAAGTAAAACTGGTGGCATTCACCACCCCATTTTTCTCCTCTGACTTTTCCCCACAAAGGCTAAAACTAATATATTTTTACATATATACATATCATATGATGTGTATATATAATCTGTATATATGTATAATTATATCACGTATAGTTATAGCCTAATCTCAGGTTCATATATAATAAGTAGATAATAAATATTTATATATTATATATACTTAACATTAAGTATTGCTTCATTGTGGGTCAGGTTTTTATCAAGTTGACAAATATATTAATGTGGCTTTATATTGGAAATCTCAATCTGTCTAAGATTAGGGATCAATATCTGTATTGCAAGTTCGTAAGTCAGCTAAACACTGAGAAGGTCCAGGCAGATACTGAACTTGAAAATTATGCAGTAAAATTGTTCCATAATACATCTTTATTCAGACCCCCCATGGGATTGGCATGCTGTAAAAGCCTTAAAAAAGCCTCTACTTGAGGGTTAACTTCACCCTAAGGGCTCTGAGAATAACTGGAGGCCCAGATCTTTATAACTTTGTATCAATTAATGTTTTTTACATTCTTTTTAATAAGAACTTGATGAAAAATATCCTGCTCTACCTATTCTATTTGGCACCCAAGTAACAAGTCATTAGAAGTATCTGAATCATTTTTAAAAGTGCTGTGGAGTAATGTTTTCTAAAGATAATGGGTCTGAGAGGCAGACACATGCACGTTCCGAGGCACGTGAAATTGAAACAAAAAGTAGCAGGCATCCTTCATGGCTAACCAGGACAACACCGAACACCACTCCAAGACATATGGGCTCGGTGGTTGATTCCTGTCCAGATCCAGTGCCTTTGCCATGGTGGGGCAACATCCGTCACATGCAGAGGGAGCAAGGTACCACTATCTGCTGGCAGACTTTGCACCACCACTGTCGGTCTGTCAGGGCGCTGGGACACCGGGCTATGAAACCACAGTGACTGAGGCACAGACTTTGCCTCCTTCTCATGCTCCTGTGGCAAATACAGCAAATCCTTTCAGCTGGCTTTGTACAAACCCATTGGTGAGCACACTGTTTAGATTATTGCAATAAAACAAGCAGCTTTATTTCTCCCATCCCTACTCCTCCTCCTCTCCTTCCCTCAGCCCCTTCTCCTAACCCTGTGCTCCCGCTGCTCCCTCTGTACCACCAGCCCAGAGCCACTTCAACTCACCGTACAGGCAGAAGAGCAACTCAGCAAAAGCAAACATTTTAACAGAGCCTCATACAGCAAGCAAGAAGGATGACAGTGCAAAGGAGGTAGAACTGTGAAGCCAGAGCAGAAGGAGGAGAAGCAGAACTAAATTGTGGCAACAGGGAACAATCTACTTCATGGACACACATCCTGAAAAACATCAAGTTTCTTAAATTAGCAAAAGGAAAGGGCAGCTGAAATGTGTTAGCCTGCATCTAAGCAAAAAGGAAAAAAGGGGGGAAGACGTCAGCATAGTTTATTAACAGCTTGATTCTCACCCCACTCCTTTCTCAACATCTTCAGAAATTCATTGGTATTTAGATCTCACTCCTGGGGCAGTGATAACAGAAACTACAGAACTTCTAAGACTGTGACTGAGGTCTGGGAATATCAAACAGGCAACTAATTTCACAACAATGAATGCAGTAACACCTACTGGGAAAGTTTTAGAGTGGAGGGGAACCCAACGAAAAACCTAGAAAGGAAAAAAAGATGCTGAAATACCTGTTTGGAAGAAGTATGTTCTCTGGTTGGTTGGTTTGGTTGGTTTTTTGAATTGTCCTGAATTGCAGACACCATAGAAACACTGTAAATGGGACACGTTGAATTTCAAGTACGAGGGAGAAGGAGAGGGGAACCATGCTCACTTTCTGCTGACTCCCCACTGCCAGGCAATAGTGAATGAAGACTGCCTGAGAAACCAAGCATGCTGAAATCACCCCTTCCAGGGGATGAAAGTTATCTGAGGACAAATTCATACCCAGAGCTGTAATACGGTTACCCTTAGCTTCACAACCCTGAAAATTGCAAGAATTAAAGTAATAATGAAATCGCCCTGAAAACACAAGCCAGTATTCTAGCTGTGTGGAAGGAAATACTCCAGTACAATTCAGCTGATGTCGTTTAAGGGGAGATATGAGGAATCTTAGGGTGAGGCTGCAGCACTGAACACACCAGCAGCACTGAACACACCAACAGCACTGAACACAGCGACGCCTGTAGAGCCAGCACATCCCCATCTCCAAGCCCAGCTCTGACCCAGTTTATCTTGGGCTGACCCAAACACAGAAAAACACTGGCACTGGTCACTGTCAGGATACTTTTGTTTACAAGCTAACTCATGAGTGCTTTTCGGAACACTTTTTTTTTTTTCCCTGGGCAAAAGCTGTGACTTCTAATTTGAAAGAGGATTTAAAAATGGTTGTGATTCATGGGGATTTATGGATGTTTCCCAGGGAGTTTCAAAAGTCTGGACTTTCTTCCCACAACTCCCAGGAAATGCAGTTAAAAGTCTCCCACAGGTTGTTACTTCAGCATGTTCGGACCAGCAGTGCGGGACAGCCACCCGGCAGTCTCTGTCCCAGTGCCTGCGAGGGGCAGGACCCCTACAGATGCTATCCAAGGCTGCACTCCAAACCAGGGGACTTGTGTGAAAACCATTCCCCAGCGCAGATGCAACCAGCATTAACTTGGTCAACACTTACATGTAATTTCATTTCTGTATGTTGCTAATTTATAGAGAAACAGCGTAGGACTGGAGGCCAATGGAACAAACCGCGGGGGCGGAGGGGATGCTCCCTTAAGGCAACGAACATTAGGAAATTTCTTAAGCCAAAAGCACACTGAGGACACCATTACATTTAACCTAAGAACAATTTTGCATTAATCCTGATTTAGCCACTGAGATTTTCAGCTCCAACCGGTTACAGCAATTAAGGCACTAGAGAGCCCTGGGTGAGGCCTTCTCTCCCACCTCCCTCACACAGGACTCACTTCCAAGAGCTCTTTAAATGTCAGTCCTTGAGCCATCGGTCTCATACACCAGATTGTCTTGCACAATCTGAAGGGAGAGCTTCCGCGTTTTGCTTTGCAGCTACTTTTACTCTTCTATTCACCCTGAACATTGCCTTCAGTGATAAAGCTAAAAAACCCCGCCCTTGCTCATTATCCTGACAATATTTAATTCTGACAGCATATTCAATATACTTCATGAAATATGCAACCCTGTGACTAATGAGGTATTTGCACGTAAGGGCCATATACAGTAAATTGCAGGGCAATAAATGTAAAGGAAAACCATGAAGTGATCAGCCAGCTGTTAAAATGATGCAAAGTGTGTCTTATTAAATGTGTCGTGTTATATCCAGATGCTGACTAGAACTCAGCCCTGGCTCCCTCAGTAAAGCTTCATCTTAAAACAACTATAGGTTTCCCTTGCTGTTATTACATGTTAGCTCCCTACTTTTCAAATACTGATGAAAGTTCACCTTTCTACTGCCTCCCTGCTTTCCACTCATCATGTAAGGGGAGTACTATTTTGATTTTATGTGTGTGATTGTGTCCGCTCCACTGCTAAGCATCCTATCAGCATATGACCAAATAGCAAAGCTGACATTTTTGCCATGATTATTCACGAAATGTGTTTCCTACCTCTGATTTACAAGAGCCCTATTCATGAGAAATGATTAATAGCTCACTAGCGCTGCCAAAAAGCACATAAATCTAGACATGCTCTATGCTCCTGACATGCCGCTCATCTCGTAGATATGTTCAGATCTCTCTCTCCCTCTCTCCCGCTTATGTATGTCTGATCCCCAATGGGCATACGCTCTTGCTGATTAGGCAATACAGTTGCTGACTGGGACAATCTTGGGCTTATATTACTGACGGCACCCAATTAGAGGTTGCAGAAAGCAGTGTCCTTCCTGGCTTGTACTAGACAAGCATGATTAAGTGTTAAATGCCTTCTAAATTAACAGGCAGCATCACCCATGTGTCTGTTACACCTTATCAGGGTAAGAAACCAGCTCCATTGCCAAATTTTCACTGTTCCCAGTTAGTTTCCCAGGCTGTAGACTAGTAGAGCCGAGAAGAGGGCAAGCTGCATACAAGCATACACCTGACTCAGCTGATACTTAAGTTATTCAACAAGGTTTCATACACTTGGCATTAAATGTGCCTTTAAGTGCCCCACTCAGATGTGATAGATTTAAACAAGCACCATCTGAACCAGGGCCCATGATATCATTCTCTATTCCCTCACCACCCCCCCACCCTGGTCTAATAAAAGCTATTTCACAGTTCTTGAGCATCCTTCTGAAG
>VYZV01009315.1:14128-36964 GCA_013401275.1 Pandion haliaetus | reverse complement strand
CAGACGGGTTACAGCTTGCAACCATTTTTCATTCCTGTATTCACGAAGTTCACTGTTGCTACAATACGGTGCATTTTTCATTTAAGATACTACTATCAGACCTCAGAATCACGCACAGCTCCCACTGACTTCTCTGGAAACCCCAGCTGTAATAAAGAAATCAATATTANACATGTATCCACTATGACACAAGCCTTTATTTGTATGATCATGTTCTACTTTACAAATAATACAGGGTACAACATGCCTTTTCCTTGCTGACTTAGATGCAGACGGGTTACAGCTTGCAACCATTTTTCATTCCTGTATTCACGAAGTTCACTGTTGCTACAATACGGTGCATTTTTCATTTAAGATACTACTATCAGACCTCAGAATCACGCACAGCTCCCACTGACTTCTCTGGAAACCCCAGCTGTAATAAAGAAATCAATATTATTATTAATAAAACAATTATAATAGCGCACTCTTTTCTCTAAGTGTGTTTTGATAATATTCTTGGCACTCATGTTCTGCTCAGGTTTTTTCCTTCTTAACTTCCTCATGATTAATTACTGGTCCTAGCTTACAAGCAGCTATCAAATTTTGAGTGCACCCACCCAGAATTTTACCGGATCACGCATTTTCAACAGGTCCTGTTTGCAGCTGACTCATTGGGCTTTATTACTGCACAAACTAATTCTCAGGTAAATACCTGGAAAGAATTGCACCAATGTGAAGTGGTATCTTGCCCAGTTCGACAGTCTTTAGAAGTGTAAATGCTGCTCCCTTCTCCACATACCACATGGTACTTTTGCTAAGTAACAGATACGCTTTCGTTAAAGCAATGCGCAACTGTTTCTTTAAAGAGTGAAGAGTGGCCTATATAACTTTCCTTGCTGTGCCAAGGATAAGAAAGTTATTAGTGTTGCTTCTCTGGCCATTGTATCACAAATTCTTTCAGAAGCAGAATATTTCATTACTGTTTCTTGCCATGGCCTGATGTTCAGATATGTATCCTGCACAGCTGTATGTGCAGCACTAGCCATGGGCTACATCCCTGAGAAAGAAGCAGCTGATGATACGAACAGGTGTTCATTGTGGTTGTATTTTGTGCAATGCTGTTTGTAAAGTATATAATCACACAAAGTAAAAAATCAAACAATAACACGATTGCATGTTGCTCAGCATGCTCTAGCCTCCCTGGCCAGTGAGTCATAAGCCCCAAAGGGCCTTGACTCTCCACTGACTTCTAAGCCATGCTCGCAGCTTCTTACCTGACTTATTTCTTCTGCTGCATTTGGAACCAGTCTCTCAGACTGCGCGGCCTAATTCTGCTCAGCCTTTGCTTTGCTTGATTACTGCCTTCTTATAAGCAGCTAAAAACATGTTTAAGTATTCCTATCATTTAGCCCAAAGGAAAGCTGTTTAGCACATTTAACATCTTTACCCAGATAGGAGAATTCCTACAGATGTAAGAACCATCTGATGGCAGCCACTAACACCTTCCTGTACAAAAAATAAATTTCTAAAAGAACAGCTACATGCAAAGTAAATAGACAATTCTTCCATAAAACAACACAACTTGCTGCCCCAGGTGCAAAAGGAGATTTTTTAAAAATGGTAAGTTACAAATAACGAATGGTATTTTTCCACTCTCATTTCTGTGATGTGTGCAGAGCAGTTAGGATGAGGTGTCAATTTTATCATCTTCCAAATGGCAGAATCAAGGCAAATGGAAACTGTGATGAAACCCCTATCTAGTGGGTATCTACTCACCTCTCAGCTTTCCAGATAATACAAAACCTTTGTTTTTCTTCATGACTGTGCGGAATAACCTACAATTGGATAGATCACACACAAAAAGACCCACCCCAAAAAACTTTCCGTGTATCTTTACCCGTCCGTATCTTTCCTCAGCTCTTTCACTGGAAGAACAACCACACCAACTTCTCTGACGTAACACCCCTTAGGTAACACCCCTTAGTGGCGCATGTAGGAAACATTATCTGTCAGGGTTGGCTGCACTATCTAATTAGAGATCTCCCAACAGCTCATCTTTACTAAGTTTCATAATTACATGACTCCGAGCATCAGCTATCCTCACTCAGCAATTCCATGGGAGCTTTCTCGGTATATACCGTTTACCGTATTTCTTTTACTTTCATTCTTATTTCACCATCTGCAGTACTCAGAACAGTTTTCAGATACCCTTTTTTCCACAAAAGATGTTGTTTGTTGCTTTGGAGACTCATATTGAAAAGAAACGCAGAGAGGAATAAATTACATTTGGGGTATTTCATTACAGCTATAACCTCAAAGGTAGGAGGAAAAGAAAGAAGTTTAAAATAACTTTCATTCCACTTGTCCACAAAAACATTTTGTAAAATTACATATTTGTGTTCTGGCAGTAGATGATATATTTACAAGGGCTCTTCTGCCTGTCTCCTTTTGTACAGCAAAATACTCTTACTCAAGGTTGGGGCTATTTCAAGGTTTCTTCAACACTAGCTTATTCTATGGCTAACAAACAAATGCATTATTTAACCAAGGAATGCCCAGAAAAAGTAAGTGTAGGAATCAACACTCAACTTGACCTTATCCTCCCTCAGCAGGTGCTGTACTTCCACAGACATGAATACGGCTAGAACAACTCTCAGGGAAAGAAAAAAAAGAAGGAAATTATTTTCATGGATCATTTGCCCTAACTTTCCAAACTCGGTTTCTATTTTTTTATAAAAATAAGTACAAAACAGCATTTGAATTCAAATTAGTGTCATAAAGAACCATTACACACTGAAGTTTCAGATGGTAGCGTGCATGTTCTGGGTGTTGTTTTGGTCATTCTTAAATCAAAAAAGCAATGTCTACCTGAAGTTCATGATGCTGTTTTGTCAGTAAAGAAATTAATGGATACCAGTATCCAGTAAGACTTGAAATGTAGGAAGCAACTTTCTCTACCACTGCTCATTTTTCAAGAGCATGTGTTTAAACCTCAAACACTTAATGGAAGCAGTGTATACTCCCATCCACTTGGCATATCTAAATGATACCAAATAAATCGTGACATGCTTTGGGAGAATTTTATCATTAAATATTTTGCACACATCATCTTGACCCTTACACAGCTTAATGAAAAAAAAAAAATTCAAGTAACATAAAAGTTTTCTCCTAAGCTAAGAGAGCCTTACATGACCTAAGCTCTATTTTCTTTACTTAACCAAACCAAACCAAACAAACAAAGTGAAAACCCAAACCTTGAGCTTTCTGAATAAATTAATCCTAATTAAATATGGAAAGTAAAAGTTGGGTGGTTCTGGCATCAGCAGAATCAAAGCACGTTCCATTATTTAGCTAATACAAGCAAGTTTGTTAAACAGACTATACCGTTGTTCTGTAAATTTTGGAAGTTAGGCTTTGGACAGATGTTCGCTGCTGGATGCAGACATGCCAGGGGAAGGTTATAGCCCCAGCTGCTGATCATCACTTCCTTGCAGAGGTTACTGCTCCCTCACATTTGTTGGCAGAGCTTCCTTAGAGAAACACTCCCGAAGCCACGTGAAGTTGAAGTGAGTGGCGTTACTATTTAGACAGTTGAAGCTAACTAGCACAGCTGCTGAAGGAGTGCATGCCTGTCTGTACCTTCAAAGTTCCACTGTTTACAAGACTCCAAGTTTTCACTACTTCTTGTCAGGGCAGAAGCTTTTCTCACCTTTTTGTGTAGCACCAGAGATCAAATCGCAAATGCCAGGCTTGAATATTTAGCCTTAAATGCCTCCTAATTAAACACTGACAACTGGGTTAAATGTGCTAGCAAGCTACACTCCTATTTCAACTCTAACTTTCTGCTTTGATTAGCTTTCAAATCACTTCCACCAAGCTCCTGGTCTTAGAAACAACAATCAAAACCCCTGTTATTTCACTGTGCAAGGGCATCCCGCAGACCTGTGTGACACATCTAAGGATACAAAATGCAGCTCTGATGCAGTGATGTTGGGAGGCACCAGGCTATGGGCAGAACACTGTACTTCAGATGTGCTGTGATGCTCTAGACAAGCTCCTCACCTTTCTCTGCTATTTTCCCACCTACAAAATAGTGAAACTTTTGCAGAGTTCTTTGAAATCTGAGTGAAAAGTTCTATGTGTTTGTGTATGAGAATTGTTATTAAGAATATAGATCCACTATTCCTTGGCAAGTTAAAAAAAAAAGAAAATGCATCATAGAAATATTTAATCAACAGATAATTAGTATTGATATATGAATGGTTATGACTTTAGAATAATGCAAGGTTTATTTTCTCACTCTTATAAGTAATATGTATCTATGAGTAAATTCCAATATATCTCCAATTAAGGGATGCATTGAATTTACAACTGTTTTTTGAAGGATTTTTTCTGGTTTTTCTCCTGGCAGCATATTGATTGAGCTGCCTAAAATGTCATTCACAGCAAGCTATTTATGTGATGACGTTTCTATCTAAGTGAAATTGCTATGTTTAACACATTTTTCCTCTCCAAGAAAAAATACTATTTTGCAGACAAAACAGGAAGTTATCCAAGGGTTTAAGAAACAAATTTGCTGCTTCTTTCCTTCAGTGTAGAATTACTTTATTTTCATGCATTTGTCTGCCTCTTCTACTGCTTGAGCTACAGATAATACCAAGTAGCAAATTATATGCCAAATATCATATTAAAAGAACATTAAAGATACAAAGTCAATCACTCAAAACTTACAAACTTCCAAGATTTCCTAGACAATTGCATTTCAGGCCCCTTGGTGTACACATTGCATGCAGGACTATGGATGACATCACTATTTTTTCCTAAAGCCATTTCCTCATTTAGTGGACAGACTAAATGCTAATTATTACACAGATGAATGTTCAATGGGGTTTTTTTTAATTCTTACTGTTCTCCATGAGGCACCAGATCTTATTTACTGACCTGTACTGAAGACTTGTTACAAAGACAGGATTATGAATGTCTGTTGACTTTTCTGTCATGCCATTCTTGTACTACTCAAGTGCTTTGCAAGCAAGAAATCACCCGTGTGATTTTGTGAATGGGATGACCTTCCCCTCATTTCCACAGGTGAAAAGATTATATAATGATAACCTGGAAAACAGTAGTTATTAAGTAGCTTCACTTAAATCTCTGCAATTAATTTATTTTCCACCACATCCCTTCTATATTTTAACAGTTCTTGAGTTCTTCTTGCATGCGTGCTAGGACATTTGTAAAGCCTGGACTCTGGCAACATTGGGACACATTCCTTCTACCTCCCAATTATTGAATTCTTTCTCCAAACCGTTGGAGCTTCTCAACAAAATGGATAGACACATTTATTTTTAAGACAAGTGAAAAAGCAACACATTTCTCTTAAACTTGTTCTCAGGAAAAAAAAAAACAGAAATCAGCCATTTTTTCTGAACCTTTAGATATTCAGCCAGATGCAGTCTCCAGGTCTGTACATTTTCAGTCCAAATAATATACATTTGACAAATTTATAAGAAACTGAAAACAGGGTCTTGTGATGAAGAGTGTCAAGCAAGCTTAACTGTAGGTGGCATTCACAGCTTCACCTGTAATTAATATCTCCTATGAGAAGACTGCTGGTAATCCAGACAAGGCAGGCAGCACGACTCTCTGCATACCTACACAAAAGAGTGAGGCTGTGTTAAGAGGTCTCATTCGTTCCTCTGATGATCTGAAACAAATGGGCATCAAATGATTTATACCATGTAATCAGTGTTCACAACCTCAGCAGAGTATCTGAATACAGCACAGAAGCAAAAATGAGCACCTAAACCCCCTCCTTGACATTCGTACGTACAAACCTGTAAGTTGGTGAATTATTACCACATAAGGAAGCCAGAAAGGAAAACTTCATTGCAAACAAACCACTTCTAGCTAGCCCGGAAGAAGTAGGTGACTTTGACCCAGCCAGTTTTTACACTGGTGAGTCACGGCTAGATCTGTCCTGATATGGCCAAGAGTAATTACCAGACACCTCTTCTCATGGTTGACACTATTCCATAACGGAAAAGATGAGAAAGGAAAAGGCCTTGTCCCTAATAACCTTAGCTCTTGTGTCATTGTAAAGAGCACCTTAAAATATGACTGACATCTGCATTCCCCTTTGCCTTACTCTGCTAATGTTTCTAAAGCCAGCTTTTCTCCAGCTTGGCTCTTATGTGTGTCTATGGACTACATGAGTAAAACATTGCTCTATCACAGCTCATTTACTCAACATACTACAATGTATTGTAGTCCCATAAAGGGCTAAGAAATCCTTGATGATTTGAAACTCTGTAGTATACCACTGCACTTAGCAGGATCACTAAATAATAGCAAAAGAAAATCTGTCATTAACTGAACAATTGTTTTATTTCCCCCCATGGAAGTAGAAGGAAGCATATAAACAGTTCATGTCTTTTTATGGAAATGAAGACCAACACATTCATCTAGCTAGGGGGTGGTTTCCCCTTTTTTAAATCAGAAAAATATTTTTTAGCACTTATTTATGTTTTCAAGATTGTCTTGATATCTGTTCTTAAAAAGCACAATGAAGGGCATACTTTTAACTACAAACTCTGATAAAATATGGTAACATTCTGTTTTTCCTTGCTGCAGAACTGCCAAGTAATAAGGATTTGCATGACTAAGCTTCTATTATGCTGACATGTGCAAAACTGAGGAACAATCATTCTTTCTCTTTTGACAACACTTAGAAGGGAAACACTCCTTTTGCTCTCCTTAGGACTTGTTGGGCCTCAGACAAGATGAACAGTACCATTCAACCAAATCAATTTTTAAATGGACGTTTAAATGCTGAGTTCTCTTAAGCAGAGACACTTGGATAGCAACCTTATTATGTGAGCTAAAGGTCACTAGGGATTTTACTAACACTTGCAAACATACAGTAGTTCATTTGACATGTCTCTACACAGAAACCACCACACCATTTGGAATCCACTTCTTTGAACCTAAACAAATGTTTAAATAAGCTTCTTGAAGCACCTTTGCAAAACTCCCAAATCTGTGATCAATATATAGGATTTAAACAATATCCAGCTAAAGGATAAAAAATTTAATAAACATTTTCAAACTTGGGTGCTTACAGTTATTTTCACACCAGTAACTACCATTGGCCAAGTTTCCTCTGGGAGCAGCATCTGCGGGTCCAATTGACTTAAGTGACTGGCAGGTGCTCAGCTACCCAGAAGAGTATGACTTATTGGCCTAATTTTAGGCACAAATTTTAAAAGGTTGCCCTCCTTCAGGATGAAATTTCTCCTTATTTACTCAGTATCTTCCATTGTGCTGCACAGTATATCACAACTTAGATTTCAACATAGATCACAACAAAATATAAATAAAACGTAATTCTGGGCTAAGGTGCTCAGGGGTAACGAGGCACCGTTTCCATTCTAGACACCTAATCCATACCACAACTTACAGCATACATCTACTTGAATGGCCATAAACTCAGATGTGTGTATCTCTGACCTATCTAGAGCATCTAGGTACCACATATATAAACTAAGACATATCCTTATCGTTTCTAATAAAAAAAGACAGTATATATTTAAAGATAAAACTGTCAGTTGCAAAATGTTCGGAAACTGGCTAACAGAGTACAACTATTATGTCATCTCTTATTATAATCTCGTGTAATCTCCCAGATAGTGTGAACAGCCTGTGGAAGTCTGTATGAAGGAAGCATTTCAAGGGAAAACATATGATGCCCACATTTGTAAAGATACAGAAAGAGAGCTAGTATTAACACACAGCAATCTCAGCCTCTTGCAGGGAATGAAATGGACTTTTGATGGTGAGCCCAGTTTGGCCAGCGATCACAATTGCTGACAAAAAGATCCTGAAAGTTACTGCAATTGCATTTGAAGCATGGGGGTGGGAGGGAGAGGCCACTGCTACACAGCCCGAATGCATCACTGGTACCATTGCACGTTTGACATCTCATTGATGCATTCTGGATAAACTTTCATTAATGGTAATCACCGGCAGCCATTTTCAGCCTAGTTTTGTACATAATGAGTCTTAAATTATTGTGCTATCTGCCTCTTTCCATCTGTTTACATCTTACCACTCCCTCCCTCTCCCCGAACCTCCCCCTCAGAAAACTTTCTGAGCTGCTGGCCAACCCAAATCAGCGATTGCTCTGAGGGAAAAGCAGGCAGAGCTCAGCTGCTACAGTTGGCAGCAACCAGTTGCCCAGCTAGTACTGGGCGTGCACAGCACTGAGCTAGTCAACGTGCACGCTGCTCTTTACAGAATCGTATGCCATAAAAGAAATGGAGAAAGGTCAACATAGTGCACCAGGAAGGGGAAGACACAAAGGACACCAAGTCAATGGAAACCACATTTTATTAGTCCCACTGCTCACAGACTGACTTCTTTCCATGGTGATTCTACCCTATATGGTCTGTTTGCAATTGGTATGTACCCACTGATAGCACTGGTACTGTCACAGCATTACATGGGAAAATGCACTGATGAAAAGACAGATTTGCTTTTTCTAGTGGCCTATCGGTGGTCACCTGGAACAATCAAAAGATGGAGATGACATGAGAAATAGAAAATAAATGTAATAATTCCAGAATGAGGAAGTAAGCCTCAGTGCAAGTCTTTCCTGAGTAACTATGCATGTATATACAAAATTAGGATAGGATAGTTTTCTGCTTACTGGTTTTTCAGCTTTTCAGCAACTCACCAAGTATTGTCTTAAAGCTGAGAATAATAATTACCCTTAAAACTTATCAGTAGCTAGCAAGTGTCCTGAAGAAGACACACATTTTCTTCCTCTCTCTTTGTTCCCCTCCAGGACCACTCTCCTCAAGCAGGGAGTCCTTTGTACTAGGATTTAGGCTGAGAAACCCACACTCACAATCATAAGAAACTCAGATAAATAAGGATGGAATTAACCCATGAATTAATTATTTGGTAATACTGTCTTCCAGATTAATGTCTCCTTTGGATTATCTGATGAATGCTGCAGTTAAGTAACTTTCTTTTGATCCTCCTACTGGGAAATATAGAAAGGACGAGATGGCGGGGGTGGAAAGATAATTATGCTCAAGAAGATGACAGTATCTTATCCATACTAGAAAGGTTAAACTCAAGTAGTTCCTTCTCAAGACTCCTATTACCAAGTAGAGATGCCAGTGTGAAGCTGTTTAGCCAGTTTCAAATTGGTACATGTTCTCATGCTCTTGCGACACCTGGCATATGGTGAATGCATTGAGACTTGTAAAAAAACAGTGATTCATTGTTAATCATTCAGAAAAGAGCCAGAGATTCATGGTAACCCTGTATTTCTGGAGAAGTACATCTACACCCCAATTTTTACCTGTTTTATGAGACAGAAACTGCAGGTGAGGTTGAGAACAGAATCTGGATCCTGATGTGTTCTACAAAATTTTGGGGAGTGTCACTTAAATCCACAGTTAATCTGTGCAGTATTATGTATGGTGAGCTGTGGAGATTCAAGAAGTGACCCCACAGTCAGGAACATCTTCTGGTATGAAATGTGCACTTTTCAATGGTGGGCTCAGCTTTACACAAGTAGCTTCATCCACGGGCTGAACTGGATTTCTTCTCTTTTGCATTGTAATGGCTGAATTCTGACCTCCTGGTTTCACACAATTACTTTTCAAAAACCAATCACATTTCATGTGCGCCTATTCCAGAAAAGTATTGAACTGCATTTGCATAATGAACATTTTAAGTAACTTTTTTTATCGAAA
Source organism: Pandion haliaetus (assembly GCA_013401275.1). Taxonomy (NCBI): domain Eukaryota; kingdom Metazoa; phylum Chordata; class Aves; order Accipitriformes; family Pandionidae; genus Pandion; species Pandion haliaetus. The sequence continues at coordinate 27,218 of VYZV01009315.1, read as the reverse complement.
ACTTGCCATTTCACACTCCCACCTGTGATTTTCCATAATTAAATCTCAGGGTCCGAATTCCACACTTTGATATCTCCGACAGGCCATTTTACCATTAAAAAAGGGCATGTTAATTACTTCTCTTGTTTAAAATAACTTCAGTGCTGCTCCAAGTTTAGCAGGAAAGATGTTCAGATTTAGCAATCCCTGCCACTTTCTTTCTTCCTGTCCCATCAATGCTGCTTAGCACCAGGAGTGAGAAAAAATCAAGACAAGCCAGCCAAAGTGAGGCTGACCCTGTGGAAGAAGTGGAGCTCGTAAAAGACACCGAAGGGCTAGGCACAGCACATAGAGGATAGGTGGACTCAGGAGAGGGTTGAGCAGGTCTTTGCTGAGTTTGGGGGACGGTATAGAGGGAGTATGGGGAGAAGACCTAGGAAGTGAAAGCATGCATAGCTGTGTAATGGGAGGCTAAAGTGAAAGGATGAGCCAAAATGTCGGTTCTTGGAGCACTGAAGTGGAGAACCTGCCCTGTTGTTACTCTTGAGTGACACAGGCTGGTCCTTCAGGCTCGTGCCTATTAACCCTGCCGTGCGTGAGCATAGCATTTCTGCACCAAGTCATCAGTGCATCTAATTGAAGGCTCACAGCAGAGCAGCTGCCACGCTGCCCTCAGGAGCAAATGCAATAGCACCAGGGACTCTCTTCATAAGGTACTAGCCCTGCGCTGGGAAAAAATTAACTCCCAAGAGACTGGATGTCCACATACAGCAGGTACAAAATGCACAGCTAAGCATTATAAAGTCTTGGATCAAGCTGGGTAAGCCCTCATGAATTCTGGGCAAACTGTGGATTTGAAACCTTAATTCACTGGGCCCAGGCTTGGTTCTGCTGTAAATCAGAACTGAGGAAACATCACCAACAGATAAACAACATTGTAAATCCTGTTGCTTGGCTCCTCTTTTCATTGCAGCACGTCATGTGGCACCAATGACACTGAATAAAAATGCACCCCAAAAAATTTAATAATCTTTAAAATTGTACTCCTCCTCCCAGTTCATCAGTTAGATTAATAACACCATCAATATGCCAGAAGACAGATCTTTCTCTAAGTAAATGAGATCTAAGCTTGTTTTCAACAAATTAAAATATGCCAATAAATTAAGGTATCTATACCAGCCAGGTATAAATCTCATCGAGGCCAGCAAAAGTGCTAGTAACCATGACTAAATTCAGCCTCTACGTGCAGAGCCCTGCCTGTATTTTTTTGTATTTTGTTAACAATGCAAAATATTGAGGTTATTGTTTAAACATATATTCCAAAGAATACAGGAACAGATGGAAAATCAAGAGATAGATGACGTGATAGGGAAGAAGTTTACATTTAGATCAGTTAGTCACACTGCACCTCCTGGTTCTCTGGAAAATGTAAAAAGCAGGCAAGAGAGTTACATGGGGCAAAACAGCAAGGAGCACATAAGGCTGGGTTTGTTCAAAAGTGCTTCCACAAAAGAAACAGCCATAGAGCTATCCAATCCAACCTCACATCTGCTTCCAATTTTATAGTCTTCTGTGTCTTTGATGAAAATCCAATTTTTCCCAAAAGGAATTGCAGCACAGTTGAGTAAAGAAAGGTCTATTGATAAATCTAATGCATCTTTTACAGAGTGTGATGCTTCGGGGGTTTGGCGGTGGAGGGAGAAGGGGTTTGTCTCATAATGTTGTGCTGCATCTCTAAAGCTCCCTTTACATGTCACCACTTTCTAACCTAAGAGGCAGTCTATTTAGAGCAAGACTGAACTAGAAGATCCAAGCTAGCTCCTTTTTTTTTTGTCAGAGTCCCCAGGCATCTTAAACACTCGCCTCCATCTAACCAGACACAGTCTGAGATTTTTTTAGCACACATTTTTAAGCAATGTGAGGTAGCATACACCCAAATCCACTTGACACCCTCTCCAAAGACAGCAGCAAACAAAGAATAACACTTCAACAATAAATAGTGCTTATTTTATTATGTTCCTTTCATAGATGCCCAAGAAAATTCCTTATCCTACAATGAGCACTGCTCTGATAGTTCTTAGGGTAATACTAGCCCTACCTATGGGCTAGTTCTCATGCCAGCTACTTACATTAAACTCTTGGCCCTTTCAAAGTTAACAGAAATCAACAGGGACAAGACACACCGCTCCTGTTTCAAGGCACACAAAAACTTTGGGATCTTGTCTGTCATCAGCCCACTATTTTCTGGTCTGCAGCCTTGTTGTCAGAAACAGTCCCCAGGCTACACAGGACACATAGCTTTTCAGGGGGACATGAAAGGTACTATAAATTGCCATCCAACACAATTGAGCCAGAAATCTGACTAGTATAAGGATGCAAAATTCCACTGAAGTCAGGGGGCCTGTGCTTATTAATGTCAAGGCTTCATTTCACCCATTAAAAAGTGAACTGTCAGCGAAGCTATGCTCTGTGAACTCTTGTGGGATTTCCTGCCTTCTTAAGTTACGCATTTCCAGTTTACCTACGAGCCCAGTCTAAATGCATGAATTTAAAATAAAATGCATTTCTAGAGACACAGGATAGACTGTCTACATTACATGCTGCTTCCACTGTCAAAAAAACCCAGAAATATAACGTTTTTAGTGTAAAAATACACCTATCCTCCTAATCAACGTGGGCGGAGGAAAGGCAGAGTACTCTTTGATGAGATAGGAGGGTCTGGTCAACTATAGGACAAAGGCCTTAGTGCTGATCTTACCTTTTTTGCAATGTAAATCTACACGGATTGTACAAGTTAACCTGCTGCTTAAGAGGGACAAAAAAAAAAACCAACCAAAAAACAAACAGCCCAATAACTTTTTCCTGTTCTGCAGCCAAGACAAAGCCATGAACAATGAGATACTAGTGCTAATTTACTTAACATAATTTCTTATTTGAGCACCTGTCTGGGGTCTATGGAAGCATTGGGACTGGATAATCTGCTGAATGATCTTTAATCAGACAGTAATATTAGGTGCTAATAGCTCTGATAAAGGGTCTGTTTAACCCAACTGTTAACACAAAGGTGTGCCTGCCACAACGACTATTTCAACAATGCATTTGCCAGTCATATTAATTAAAACTAATTCCTTGCAGGCCACAGAAAGCACAGAGTAAACCCACGTGGAAAATGTCTAGGTTCTACCATGACAAATCACATTAAAGAAAAAAAAAAATTAAAATTATCCTAAGGCAATGAAATTTGTCTCAGAAAATATACTCTCTTGGAAATTCTCAAATTGTAAATTCACAGCAAAGCTAAAAAGGCCTTTAATAGAGTTCTGAATGTGAACTATATATCTGTGGCTCCGTCCTGTGACTTCATACTAGTCACTAAAATCTTCTACTAAGTCAAATACAAAGCACCGAGCTTTGCTAAAGGTCCTGAGGTGACAGTTATATACATGTCATTTAGATGATTGTGCAAGACTAGAGTGGTGTAAGTGAAGCAGCACAGTTAAGTCTCCTAAACAGGTTAGCAGGATTTTACCTTTTTCTCCTTCTGTCTCTAGAGAGTTTAAATAAATTTTATATATACATTTATCAGGCTTTAAAGGGGTAAAGCTGGGAAGTCTTAGTTAAAATCATACTCACAAATGATGACTTGTTCTTTAGAAGTGTTTGGTTTTCAGAAAAGTGTTTGGCTCTCCAAAGGTCATAATATACTAAAAGGAATACAGGAAAAAGACACAATTTAAGCCCTTCAGTACTCAAATGAATCCCCAAGGATATTTTGGTTAAGAGGTAAAATGCATCCAGGTTAACTCCCCACTTCATTTCCTTCTGGAGTATCTGAATGGAGAGACAATCAGCTAGCAAAATGTGAAGTTATTAACAACGTAAATGTAGGCCCCAAAGCTGTACTCAGATGTGATATCACGGCATCAGATAGCACGGACCCTTTTGCCAAGACCTGTAAGACCCAGAGCCTGGGAGGACAAAAGGGCGTTATGAAAAAGCATACTCCAGAAATCTGTGCAATGCTCAAACAGTCTTCTGGTAAAATGGGAGCAGTGGACATAAGCTTCAAAGACTGGTATGTTAAAAGTTTTCTTGCCAGAAGGTCAGTGCCCAGTTATGTATATTTTCACAGCATCAATATCTATCTCCAGAGTAAAGAAGATTAAAAGCCATCTGGATGTAGTCCTGGGCAACCTGCTCCAGGTGACTGTTAGAGATCACTTCCAAACTCAATCTTCCAACCAACCATGAAAAGAAAAAAGAAGAAAAAAAATCTACAAGGTGATATTCCAACTATTAACACCTACTCACCTACCTCATTGGGAAGTTAAGACAGGAAATAAGCGTGTAACTTCTGTTGAAGATCACGCAACAATATTTCTGGAGCTCCATTCACTTTCACCAAGTTAAACCACACTCCAAGTACTTAGTTAGAAATGTGAGAAATCTTTCCTTTACAGGATTTTTGCAAACCTTTAACATTATCTTAATGCAGTTTTGTTAAGTGAATTATTTATTAACTTGATACTCGCATTGATCAGCATAGGGAACTCCCACCAAAGCAGTCAATTGGACTTCTGAGTGCAAATCAATAGCAAGCATTTAAAGGGATATTCTTCCTTTGATGCACATAGGAAACTCCCATTAAACAATAATGGGAAGTATACAAGGAATTATCTTGCCAAAAATCATGCAAAATAAAGAAAACTTTTTACTACTGTTTTGGTGTCGGTTTGGGGTTTGTTTTTAACTGGATTTACATTATGCATTACTGAAAGTTAGCCTGAACTCTAGTNNGTTAGCCTGAACTCTAGTTAAGCTTTCTCACAGGATATAAACTGTTCTCTGACTGGCATTACCAAATTATACACCATATGAGCTTCTACAGTTTCTTTGAAAATGCATTTATTCTGGAATCACTACTCACTTCATAAAACAGAGTAACTGTTATAGGACTTCAACATAACCTTTATTCTCAAATAAAGCATCCATACAGGAGACTGTTTTGTAAAGTAGTTTGTCCCATAATAGCTGTGTCAGTTAGTTTCCCCATTTGGGTATGTCCTAAGCTTAGCTGGGCAGAATTTTAAACTCACATTAGCAGAGAGCCAGGCTTTATTGTTTTATTAAGGTTTACAAGTCAATCACTTCCTGGTTCTTAGTAAATTTACAGCCCAACATTCAACGGACTGTAAATTGCTATATAGGATTATGTTAGCCAGGCCCTGAATTGAGTTATTTTATTGTTTGGGAGGAAAATTCATTTCATCCTGGAGTTGACTTTTTTCCCAAGGAAAATGCATTGAAGCCACTGGCACTGAGAATTAACAGAATCCTTGTATTTGTCAATAAGGTTGTGCAAGTGCTGATGCCTTCTGGAAGTAAACTTCTGTTAGAAATGCTGTTGTCATTCATTAAAAAGAAATAGTATCTTAGAAACTTAAAAAGCATCCCAACTTTCCAGAGTACTTTCATTCAAAAGTAGTCAAATCACCTTGCACTTTTTCTTGATACCAACACAATGCTGGTAAATCGTGACTATAATTGTGTGACCACAAGCAATTATCTATCATTAATTTGGACAGAAATATTTCAAATAGCAAAGAACAGAAAACTGCTAATTACCATGGCAGAAAGTCTTAGACATATGGCATTTCAATGACAATTATTTGAACTATGGCATTTAAACCGGTGGCCATTTTCTCTGTTGTTTTATCCTTGGGCTTGATCAACATTCCAGATCCTGCCTGAATTCTGTATGGAGCCTAGCGATAGCTAGGTTGAAGACATAAACAAAAATCAACTTAATTTAATGTGACAAGAGGGACTTTGTGCTTAGGTTTTGCATCCAGTCATTTATTTACTCCCTGTGTATAAAACTTTGTCTTGTAGAACAAGGATCCCTTCTTGTCTGAATATCTCTCTGGTAGCTCCTCCTAATTTTCCAAAATGGTTGTTATTGCATGTACTGCCATCCTCACACAGGCACTGGCATCAGCAAATCTGATCACAGATGAACTTTTTCCAGAAATATATCCATTCCACCACCACCATCAAAAAAGGGGTGCAACGTTGTCCAGGCCAATGAAGATGCAGGCACAAAAAACCCCCTTGGTTCAAGAGACCATTTGCATACTCTTGGGATCACCAATGAACTATCCCTCACTTTAGACTGCCACATCCCACAACCCCATTTTTCCTTCCTCTGTGGCACAGAATAGTCTGCTGTCTAAGATAGTCTGTAGAATTTTATTGAACTTTGGCTACTGAAGAAACTTAGTCATGCCCTGACCTTCCTTGTTGCCTTCCTGTAGCACATTATGCTTATGCTATGTACTATCGATCCTAAGCTTTCTAAAGGGTTCTCAAAAATGTCTTTTGCCCACTATAGAGGAAGTCTCACAGGGCAGATTTTCTCTGTACTGTTCTGGAATAAACAGCATATGTATGGCCAACAACAACTTGCAGAACCTAAACTGAAAGACTTTTACTCTTTTTAAAAAATCTCACCTGTCTCTCAGTCTAAATATCTTCTGGAGATATCAACTATATCTCTTCATTTTAATGGCATGTTTCAACATTGTGGTGGAGATAGAAGAACTCCTCTTTGGCAACTGGAAGTTACTTTGTTCAGAAAGAATCATATTTGCTTTTGTATTACAATGAAAAGCCAGTGTTTCATGGCAGGGAGTCCTCATTTTAACATAAAGGATGTTCTCATTCAGGGATTATTGACCTGTTAGAAATTTCTAGATGCATTGACAGTAAAGAAGGCAGAGACCACAATGTGGGAAGATGGGAATACACTGGAGAATTCCTGTAGTCAGTTTGCACTGCGTAGCAAAAATGTCTGTTAACACTGCTCAGCAAAGAGGAGATGCTTTGTAATGTGAGCCTCTGCACCTTTCCCTGAACCACGACTTTCAGATTACAAACATAAGCAGCTACTAAGGAAAAAAAAGCTTCTTTGTAGGTCTGTTCAAAAGTGATGGGAATTTCTCTTACTAATTTCTAACATTCTTTGTATGCTTGTGCATACCATAATATGGAATTACACCCTAGAAATCAATTAGAAGCAGGGAAAAAGGTATACATCTTTTCAGAAGCAGGTATATCCATGAAAAGAAGGAGAAGGAAAGTGTTCTGGAATATACTTGGATGTTATTTCATTTATTAAAAGAAAAATACTTTGGTTAGAATTGCTGGATGACACATCTGCTTTCCATCCAATTCCCAACTTTTACTCATCAAAAAGTAACAAAGAGATGCCCAGTGCTTTAGCCATTCTTGTCCTGCAGAGCAAACTTGACTGGTCAGCCTACAGTCCTGTTTTTGGATTCTGTAACCAGAAGCACTGATAGAAATTTTCTAACAGAATGACTTCCCATCAAAACACTCTAGCCAGAGACTTAGGACGCCAGGCTTCCTGGTTCTTCTGGCTCCACATCATCTTGCCAGGTGGGCAACTGGAGGCTGTATTTCATTTATTAAAACTATGAGGCGTGCCAGGCCTGGAAATGGTTCTGTACTCAGCAGGTACAGTGTTACAGAATATACAATAGACAAAGATATTCCAGAATGTGTTTTACCCCAACTCAAAATGAAAACCTTTCCCAAAGCCAAGCTTTTCCTTTTTCTTACTCAGTTATAGTATACACCGATGCACAGCCTTCTTAAAAGAAAAGCTTCATTGACTGCAACAATTGGAAATTACACAAATAACAATTTAAATTACAGCCTACACAAAGCCCTCTCTCTGTGAAATCCTTTGATGGCTAACCGGTATTGCTGAACTTCCTCATATACCCAGAGCATACTCCTGAACCTTGTTACTTCATGTTATGAAAGGGAACATTTCCAGTCCTGCCAAATTAAATTCTTTTTGTGAGTTTCTGGGCTTTTATCCCTCTGGCTAAGGGAATCCCAAAGGCTCAGCAGGAGACAAAGGCAAGGTGCTCACGGCCAAGCGTGCCGCCATTGTGTTAACAACTCTCACAAGACAAATGAATGCCCTATCTTAAGTCATGCTTTCCTATGCATTTTTGGGGGGAGGGTTGGCCGAATGGATGGCTCCTCTTCCAGGAGGCCTCGATCAAGTTAAATCAACATATTCCTAGAATTAACATATAAAATCTAGGGCAACATAAGGTGTTCCTACATTATTGCCACACTTCAGTAGATGATTCTGCTTTCTGTAGTCAAAAAAAGAGACTCCTACAGTATAAATGACGGAGGTGGTGGACTCATAGTCTAAGCATGCCCATGTGCCTGGGAACCAACAGTGAAATAGCAAAGGAAGAAAACCACTTGAGATCGCAGAGGTTAACAAGCTGTGGTTTACAGTTTACTGCATGCTGTGGCTATGATTTTAATAATTTTGATTCCATCTGCCCCCCTTGATTTCTTAGATGTAATTTTCATAGGTCTGTATACTAATGTGAGTGCAAATGTGTGCGCAAATGTGTGCACAAATGTGTGCAAACTGGTATTTCAAACACACAGAAGTTGTGTTGAAAGCTGTGATAGTGTTTTTGCAAGAGTATATTATGAAAGCCATTGTTTTCTTTTTCACATCCTAGGAAAAAAAATGTACATACATATATGGGTAAGTATTGCAGAATCTTAGCACAATTCACCACTCTATAATTTCTTCATTACTCATTTCAATTAAAGATAAATTAAGAAATCCATGGATATATCTTGAAAAAATATATATATTTAACATAAAAATTATACCTACAATGATACTGTGTGGTAACTCAGGCTTTCGATTTTGATTCTGAAGTTCTTAGTCATTTCATATTGCTGGATATTCCTGCCAAAGTGTGTATCCCAACCGTGGCAGTAATTCTGAAATTTTTGTAATGCGTTAATGAAAAAGAGTCTATTTCTAGCCTAATTTTGTATCCCTACCGATGACAGTAGGTATATTCTCCAAAATTTACCAATAAAAATTACAACATCGTTTATTCCATCAGAATAGAAATACAAATCAAACTTGAACTTGTGGATAGTTTACACATAAACGTAGTTATCCCCAAATCAGGGTGATTTTTATTTTAACGTTTTTCTATCTGAGATCTTGGCTTTTTGTAGGACTCTGCAAGATCAGTGTTTTTGCCTCGCCTCTCCCTTTTCTTTTACTGTGTAACTGCCTTATACAAAGTGATATTTGTATGCCAGCAGGTAATATGTTTATGGAGTAGTAACCCAGACCTGACAAGTACTGTAGTGTATTTGTTTTGAAAATTGCCCAAGGTGGGGTTATTTCGTCCGCTTTGACAAATTGTATATGCACTATCCACATTACATTGTCACATCTACCTTAGGTTCATCAGTATCTTATTACTGATGCTGTTGTTTTCAAATCTAAATACAGTATGGAGAAAGCAAGCAAGCACACAAACAAACTTATCTTAGCAACAATTTAAAAACAAAGCCCAAAACAATGACACTGTGCAATAGCCTTGAGTGATTTTTTTATAGCTGTGTTCTAATTCTTCAGAGAACAGAGAGGGGAGCTTTGAAAAGGTGCTAATAGACCATGAATTTGCAGCAGTGTAGTTCACAGCTAAACACACTCCCACTTCAAGCTCCGGCAGGAAAAAAAATGAGGGCACCACAGAAGTGAATTAAAAATCACGCAAACAGTCCCAGCAACAACCAGGGCAGTAGCAGCTTATAAGATCAGCTTCATTTGGCAGGGTGCCCATCATACCATGACCTAACAGGGCCAGAGCAGGAGGATATCTTATGGCTTGCAAAAAGAGAATAGGATGGGCTGCCAGGGGGAGGGATGGAAGCAAAAGAAACATCTATTAAGCCTATGTTGAATTAACTTGTTTTACAGAACAATGACAGCAAACTTTTAGGTCTTTTAAATGTGTTCGGAGAGTCCTTCTAGAATTTATTTTAGACTGCAGACAAATATTCTCCCTGGATCAGCTGTGCTACTGGGAGAGATTACTATCACAATGCTCCTCCTCCTGCCTGGGGATATTGTCCCCTCAAATCTCCCAGAGATGCTCATGTGCGTACTCCAAATGAAACTGTGGTTCCATGACAGTCTAATCCGATCTAAACTGGGGCTGCCACAGTCCCTCCATCCCCAGCTGCTGCCCTTTCCCGTGCCAGCAAGGATGCTTGTCTAGTCCCACATTGAACTGGTTCAGAAAAGACAGAACTAAATCGAAAACCCATAACACTTCCCTGTCAGTTCAGCTCCCTGTGGAGTCAAACAAGCACCAGCACTGGTGCAAGAGATGGGGTGGGGATATACACGATCCAAAGCCAGGCTGCAACAACTCTGGTTTGGATCAGCTTAAACCATCTTGGAACCGCACTACAGGCTGGGCTAGCCAACGCCTGCTATTTAAACTACTTGTGCTGATCTAGCTCTTTCTGCCTAGCTTGAGTTTGGGAGTGGTCCTAAAAAGAGCTTCCTCATCAGATAGAAGGGGTGGGCAGCCTCCCCTTGCTATCAGCAGCCCTTTCCTCAGACACACCTGCACACACGAGTTTTGTGGAAATGGCCTCGTGGGATTCGTGAAGGCTACAGGGAGTTTCTCCCTTCTTCTGGCAGGACAGGCATTGATGAGGAGTCCTCCATGTTGAGCTGGGGGAAGCTCCGTCTCGGGGACAAAGCCAAGCTGCCAAGCATCCCACAACAGCCAGGGCTCTCTGGGAAGCTGTGATGAACTACCAGGATCCAAGCCCATGTGACAGATGATTTCAATGTAAAGAGATGCCAAGGAAAGATAGTAAAAGAAGGGATACATCTATCTGGACTGGAAATTGAAATAATTTCTCACCCTTTCTGAGGTTTTTCATCAGATCCTGAGTAGTAAGGCAGTAAGCAAAGTGGTTTGGTACTTGCTGACTTGTTTGCACACTTCACATCTGATGTGCACATGCTGGCACAAAGGTGGAGAGGAACACACAATATCAAACAGAAAACATATAATTAAGACAGTTTTACTACCTCCAAAGGTTATCTGCTTCTTTCCAGTAGTAGCTGTGGAATAGTTTAGAGCCAAAACTCTCGAGGGCAAAATCAAGGATACCCAAATTAGCCACTAAAGAGGGAGAATATCCCGCAAGATATAAGTTGTGTCTTTACTTGAAAGGTGGGTTTAATTACCAGGTCTTCCACAGTCTTCTCATACCACCTTAGTTTCACAAGTATTTAGTTCTGCCGGATCCACATACATCTGTGAAGAGTACATTCTGCAAAGTATTCTGATGATGGACACATTAGGAACTGGAGATGCTCAGACAGCAGAGTGATGAGGACTATATAAATCAATCAAGAGAGAGAAAAAAAAAAAGTAAGTTCAAGGAATGAGAGAGGAAAGACTGGATTCACTGGGAAAAGCACTTGAGCTTCCGAGGAAACAAAGGGAGAAACCAGTTAAGTTAGAAAAAAACCCTGAAGCCACCTTTTAAATGCCAGGCTTGGTACTGGGAGGCATGTCTATACCTACAAGTTCCCAGCCTGTGACATTTCACTTACAGCAGCACATCTGAATGGTTGAGTGATGTGGCTTGGGAAAGGAGCGGGAGTAACATTGCTCAGATTTGAAATTGTGTGAGGCAGGGAAATATCTTAATAGCCTGAAACTATTGCAATGTTTGCTGGGTGGGGAGGGAAGCAAATGGAAAACATTTCTATTGGGAAGGGAAGGAGAAGGAAGAGAGAAAGGTGTAGTCAGGGGTAAGTTCAGTAAAGCAAAAAGTCTAACCTATACGCTTGCAGAACTGCTTACTGGAATGAAAACACTAGAACTAAAATTACTTTTTTTAAATAAGTAAAAAACTGTTCAGCTTATTGTCAAACAGCCAGTTGTTTATTGCCAATTGCTTTATTGTCAGGTACTAATTTATACCCTAAATGTCTTTGNCAAAAAAAAGTGGATTGAGTTCTGCTTTTTCACTGATTCTCAGGAGAAATATAAAGATATGCTCTGCCAGTTGCAGATGTGTTCTATTTTTTCCCTACATTAGAGCTTCTGAATCACTCTTAATAATAGGCAAAGGCTATTCATACCAAATGGGGAAGTTCTCACACACTATGATGATAAAGCATTTCACCCATTTGCAAAAAAAAAAAAGGAAAACACTACCCACAGAACTGCAACATCACATCATCTGCGCTTTGCTGAATGTTCACAGAACAACACTGAAGTCATTGAAGTGTCAGATAGTGATTTCATCATGTGTCAGGCCTCCCACTAATAAATGATTCATCTTTCTCAGTACTGACACCTCAAAGAATTAAGGAGGAGAAAAAAAATTCATAAACTTTAAAGTGAGAATTACTCTACTGATGATATACTTCCCAAGTAAACAGAAGCTTATGCACATGCTAAGAATGTGTTTAGAATTTAACCTTCCATTTATCTGAAGTGTACTTTTAAGTTTTAAAAGTGAATCTATTACAGAAGAAAGGTATCATGGAATTCCATGTGTGTTATATCACCAAAATACACAGAGGTAAATTGCTCAATTTACAAATATGAGATTTCACACACCCCACCCCCCCAGCTTTGTGAACCGAAACTGGAATTGGGAAGAAATCTTTTCTGGTTTACATAGCAGTGATTAACAGTATGTTAGTGACAATAAGCCTGCCCCAACCTCTGAGTACTGATTACAGTTGTAAAAGTAAATCTAGCTCCTCTTGAAGGTGATGAGCAACTTACAATTGACTCTAATGGAAATGGGACTGGAGGGAAATTTGTCATTTTAATAGGAATTTACATAATTGTTCTTTGATGCTTCATAAAGCCAGAACATCTTCCATTGATGACAGTAGCTCTACTGGATGAACAGGACTAACTAGTAATCCAAACTTACTTATCCCAGAAGGTATGAACTTAAATACAGACCCAAACCAGGCAATGTACTTAGCAAATACTACCATTTTTGCTTGGTTTGCTAGGACACTGAAGTTTGTGTAGTCACACACTGAGTTTCCAGTTAATTTTTTTCTATTTCAACAAAATGCAGTAAAGATACAGACCTCTCAAATTCCCACATTCTTTGTAAAAAATAAATAGCTAGGAGAAGAAAGAGATTCTAAATGTGTCCTAACTGAAAAAAAAAAAAAAAA